>VYXC01012880.1:913718-956043 GCA_013397175.1 Platysteira castanea
AAAGAGAGAGGAAAAAAGAAGGCTAAAACAGAGTGGGAGGACATTGTTTGAATCCCTCAGATCATAAACTCAGATAGTAACTCGGCCTGACAAGGATAGAAAAGATAAAATCCAGATATGTCAAACAGTTCCCCAAACATCTGGACCACAGCAGGTCTCCTAGGGCTGGAAGCCAATACTGGGTGTCACTGGTAGGAGGTAGCATCTCCCATTTATTGCTTGCTGCATCTGTGGGCAAAGCCCAACAATTCAACATCCAGTCCCAGATTCAGTGAGCCATGCTGGAGCCACTGAATAGTCCAGGGAGTGAGCACACGTATTTCATCTTATCTGGAAGAGAAACCTCATTTGGAAGAGGCTCCTCTTTTTTTTCTGTGAAACTAAAATTTGGAAGAGGTTGTTCTTTTTTTTTTCTGTGAGACTAAATTTAAAAAGCAGCAGCTGTCTGCAGCTTTTCTGAAGATTAGAATATTAAACCTTAAAAAACCATGGATGCAACTAAGTATTTGGGAACAAAAAAAGAAACATTATTAATGCAGTTCAACAGTTTAGCATGATAATCTCTGATTATTTGGGGTTCAGTCATCCTTTCTTCCCCAGTTTAAGATTAGATACAAAATAGGCTAGAATTTATGTATTTCTTTTTAAAATTTGTTCATTTATGTATCTATTTTTAAAATTAAGAGATGCAAAATTAAGTAAGTAAACTGTAAACTCAGCTACATTAATATCCAGGACAGGACTGTGGTTGTATAACAAAGTGGGAAAAAGATTTTGCTTTTTCCAAAACTGACTTTCCTCCTAAGCTGTTTGTTCCTTAGGCTAAGAACAAAAGAGATTCTGAGTCTTTACAGCCTGGAGAACTACTTGTGCTCTTCTTCTTTGTAGCAACTTTTTCCATACTTGAAATAATTATCATCTCTCCCCTCAATTATTTCTTCTTTACATTAAACAGACACTTATCTTTTGATCTTTCCTCCCTATTCATGCCAGGACAGCTTTTATGCAAAGGTGCAAACCGCTGCATATATTAACCACATATTGCAGGCTCTAGGCTTTCCAGGGGCTTTAACTTGAGGGGGTAATACCTGTCACAGATTTCACAGAGCAGCTTATTTTACCTGTTCCTGTAAGACTCTGTGTGACATGAAACGTTCTTGATCTCATCTGACCTGTTTCTACCACAGGACAGATTAAAGGAAAAAAACCAAAGCAACGCAGATGTAGACTCCCTTTGTATCATAAAATATCCTCCAAAATAGTTAATTTCAGAGCCCTCTTTAAGAAAAATCTTACAGGACAATGTTGCCACTGTAGCATGTCTTCTAAGAACTAAGAAGCCTGGGACCCATCAAAAGCAGCACAACTTCACACTTTATTTGACATCCAGCATTTCCACTCCACCGTCCCAAGCAGGCACATTAAAACTGGGTCTTACTGCAAAGAACTTTAACACTTTAACACACCAGACACAGGCCCCTGGCAAAGCAGGCTCCTCACTGCCTCAGGGCTGATGCCTGGATAAGAGAGGAGTGCATTTGGGAGGGGAGAGGCCTGGCACACAAAAACCAAGGTGTGACTGAACAAGGGTGGGAGGAAAGTTTAATATTCCAGAGGCACGGAAGCCTCTGAAGTCTGGGGAGCCACATGAAAAGCAAGTGCTTGTCCGGGCACGCGGACTATCGGAGAGAGGATGGGAGGCCACAATTACGCATCATCTTGTGACTGGTGTGAAAGCTGCCAGGAGCCAGGACGCTGCTGCACCGAGCTGATTGCTCCCTCAAGACAAGCTGCAAAGTGCTGAGTGCCCAGAGCTGCAAAGGAAAAGCAAGTGAATCAGCAAGGGGCATGTCAGTCCCCAAGCACTGGTGTGGTGCAGAATTATATCAGCATGAAGGTGATGCACCAAGATGAAAGCAGAGAGAGATGTTCCTTTGTTTATAAACATGCCAGAGACAACCAGGTTACTGTGGAAAGTCATTTTATTTCAGAATTCCACACACTCTGTCACAGATCATGCACTTGGACCTTCCCCTTTGCAAATCCACAGCCTCCAGGCCTGGGAGAGATGCGGCATCATCTCTTCACTTCTCACTGTGTGCCCACATGCTAAGAATGAGGGCCCTGATGGCAGCTTGCCAGGGGGCAGAAAGCAGCCTGTTTCCATAATTGCTTTTAAACATGGGAAAAGAAATCCATCTGACTTGAAAGATTAGCAGTGGAGCTCAGCAGCAGTGAAATCCAAAGCTGAGCAAGTTGGTCCTCACCCTGTGGTTACAGGGAATAAGACGACAATCTCATGGGAAGCTTGTGTGAGCTAAGCTACAGCAGAACACACGGAGACATTCTTGGAGCTGAGGCAGCCACCAGCCCAACGCATGCCCTGGGCCTCTTACAATCAATCTGTCTCTGAGCCGCTCTGCCAGGAAGGTGGCCAGGAGCTGCCCTTTTCACATTCAGCTTTAGGTTCTCCTGCTCTGTGCTATAGATTTGACCAGGAAGGAGCCTACCTATAGGTAAGGCAGCCCTCCAGGTCGTACATCAACACGTGTACTGCATTTAATACTGAAAGGTGCCAGTTTGAAAGATTCTGCAACATTCTGTTTCACCCACAGGCTGGGTGCAGCATTACTGCAAGTTTCCTACACACTCACCCTACACCTTCTTCCCTGCTTCTATTGCCCCTTATACCTGACCCTGCTCTTAAAATATTTCTAGTTGCAGTGTCCCTGTGACCCATCACATCTTTGGCCTTTGTCAAGACTGCCACTACCATGGCTATTGCCTGCTGTGGTGGCTGCCTGTAGGAAGTGATCATTTGCCTCCTGAGAACAGGCTTGTGGCTAGCTCAGAGGAGGGCAAAACTGAAGGGAAGAAATGATGGAGATGGTTGATGCAAGTGAAGTGGAGCAGAGTCTACAGAAAAGGCAAAAAGGCAGCTTCAGTCTCCATTTGATACACAAATTGAGCTCAATAGCAGCAAAAAATGGCCATAAAATATTAATTCATTAGGTTGCCAGGAAGAAGTAAAAGCACTCATGTAAAAAATTATATATATATATATACAGATATGTGTGTGACAACTGTTCTCAAGTCAGCTCAGACACTGGCTTCCTCCTGTTTCTATCTCACCTTTTTTTATATCTAGAGTTTAAATCATTTCCAACCACATTGCTGTTAAAATGTGAAGACTATGGTACTGGAGTCAGCACCGACATCATACTGAGGAAATGAGCTTTGGGGAACTCCTGACAACCCAGATATCTTAATATTTTTGTTGACCTTCAAGTAATTAAAAACAAGGGGAATTTCTCCCAATAGCCAATAGGCTCCAAGTCTCATTTGTCTGCTTTTAGGGTAGGAAGGCTGACATCAGAAAGGCAATGGGGGGCAAGGGAAGGAAGAGGAGGAAAAAATCTGGGAACCAGAGTGAAGAGCAATCAACAGTTGACCAACACTGACTGCTGCAAAACTTACAAAACACAAACTCATACAAATGGGATTCCTGTTAACCTTTGATAGACTATAGACTTTATATACACACACAAACTTCAAAGTACACATCTGGCAGTCTAGAAAATACCAGTACCCTACGGATTAAATAATTTAAAATGCAATGTTGCGTTATCACTGTATACAGAATGCTATCTGACACGTTGGCTAAAATGGACGGATTGTCCAAGAAAGATGCTCCCTCCCCCATCTCACCAGCACTGCCTCTAAAAAAACCCCAGGGTGAAAGACTTCCCTCCGTGGTTCCACTTCTGAAATTCACCTTGAAACGTCTCTGTCAAAGATGGGGGAAGTCCTGAGAGGAAGGGAGGAGAAAAGGAGAAAAGGATTCCTGCTCCCTCCAAATCCTGCTGCTGCAGTACTCCTCTCCACTGGCTAAGGAGGCTGGAGAGTGGGGAAAAAAGCTGCAAAAGCTGGGAAAAGGCAAATATGTTCCTGTAACAATAGCTATGCTGGTCTTTTGAGATACACACACAGCCCCAGACTCGGGGGGATACCTTCTCTCCCACTTCTTGAAGACAGCAGATGGCTTAATGCAGAGTATGAAGAGTCTACAGCCTGAGAGCAGCCACAGACAGGAGTGGGCAGAACTGCACTGCCAACAGGTCCAAACAGATGGAATGGGAAGGTGTGCCCTCACCAGCTTTCTAAGAGTATTTGTAAACTGGGAGCACTGGAAAGCCAGCACATGGGAATGAGGAAGGGGATGGACAGCCTCAGTTCTGGGGAGGAGACTAAAGCACACAGAGCAGATGGCAAAGCTAATATATCCCTAAATGCCAGCTCTGTATATGTACCCTAATACCGGTGTATGGGACAGACCCTTGCTGATGACACCAGTTCAGTTCTATCACCTTCACAGCCTGAGAGATGGTGAGAATCTGGCTTGTGTGTGCTTGTTCCAAAGCCCTTTGAGGCATGCAGTCTTGTTTCCACCTCCAGTAAACCAGAACAGCCATAAGCTCTTGGGGAAAAGATGAAAAAAAAAATCCCCATTCCCATGTGCGTCTCCCACCCCTCCCCTATAATCACCCTCTCTTCCTCTAGGCCAGAGACAACTAAAGAGCTGCCTTGTTCTCCACTCCTGAGGCCATTCCCAAGCAGATCTGGCTAGGCAGGAACAGCAAGCTCTGCTCCTTCAGCCTCATCACACAGCCAGACCACAAAGGTTCCTTCCTCCCCTGTGACTGCTTCAACAAGAATTGCCCATACAGGAGGTTGTGTTGCAGCCGACTGGACAGATCTTGGCCCTTAATCCCCAACCCAGCTTGCAAAGGATGAGAAGGCTCTGTAGGAGCAGGAGCTGTGGGAATTCTCCAATTTAAAGCTCTACAGCCCTAAATATTGCCAGGGTAATCATTATCCACTCAGAAATACAAAAAGAACCCTATCCAAAATATCTCACTCAGTCTGCCCTGCATGACTGGGCCAAAGGGACATAAAAGAAAGGAAAGCGAGACAGTGTGGGACAGCAGAGAAAAAGTAACAGGGGGCAAAGTCTGGCCAGAGGAAATTAAACAACCTCAGTGCAAGTCTGCTAAAATCATCACTGGATTTACCAGCCCAGTTCCACCTTCTTCAGACCAAAATGGGCTTGCTGCAGTAAGTGTACTACAGAAGAAAGAAGTGCATAGTTTGGTTTATTTTTTTGGTAGACACTTAAACTCAGCAGAATTTATGTGAAGATCTCAGAGCTGCAGTTTTAGCCTCTCTTCCCTAGCCAATGGGCATCTGTTGGAGCAGAGATGGTGGAAATGGACCAGTAGCACCAAGAAATTCAGTGGGAGCACCAACTCCACAGCAGAAATTACTAATGAACCAAAAGAGGGGAGTGGTGAAGAGAGAGAGGGTGATAGGGAGAAGTGGAGGAGACATAATTTGCAGTAATCAAAGTCTGCATTGGCTAAACCCTATCAACACTTCCCTAGGTAAGGCCCCATTACGTCTGCAGCAAGACCTCTGGCTCCGACAGAGAGCTGTAGAGGGTGTAGCCCAACTCATCCACTTCTTCGGGGGTGAGCTCTGAAAACAAGTTCACCTTGGGGTTCAGGGCACTAGGGAGGACACCTGCCTCCAAGTAGCCAATCAGCCCCTTCAGTGCCTGCAGGAAGCGATCAGCCAGCATGTCCTGGGACCAGTCGGACTGCTCCTGGGAGAGGTGCAGGATGACATTGGTGAGCTGGCTGGCAGTGAGGTGTCCCAGAGCTGGGTTTAACTTGCACACGGCTTTGAAGATCTTGAGGCACAAGCAGCGGCAGCCAGAATCCCCCTGGTCCAGGGCGCGGAGGCGAGCCGTTTCCGCAGGGCGCAGGCTCAGTCGCCACAAGTTGTCATTCTGGGCCAATCGGTGAGGTTTGGCAACGAGGACGATGTCACCCAGTGTCAGGGATGGTAGAAAGTCAATAAAAAGATGCCGATCTGCATCATACTGGACTTCCAGTGTCAAATCTGCTGGGGGAGCTGCTGGACGGATCACGTAGTCCAAGAGACTCCCAATTGCTGGCCAGTTGATGGAGCCGGCCACAACTTTCTCAAAGGTGTCTGCTACACTTTTGGGGGAAAGGTAACCTCCCACCACACAGCGGTCCCAGTAGCTGCTGCCGCGAGGAAAGTACTCTGGGTTTTCTCGACGCACCAAGTAGAAGCCAGGAATGTTCATGATAGTGTCCTCCCCGGGGATACACGACCACAGGTTCTGCTCCAGCATCAGAGGTACAATGAGCTGGATGTGGTCAGCTGTCACTACCTTTCACAAGAGAGAAAAGTTGGTAAGAACACGCTTTCTCTTCCCATTTTATTCACCACCTTTTAGATAGCCTTCTGTCCAAAGGAACCTGGAATAAGGATTCAGCTGTCTCACTCTCCTCTCTGCGTGGGATTCCCAGCCTCCCTTTGTTAAAAGGCATTCTGAAGGACTATTTCCAGCCATCAGTGGGATAATTCCAAGGTATAGCCGAAGCTAGTGCTTACGTGGTATGTACTATTTAGAGACCTGACATGGACTGCATATAGATGAATCATTCTGCCTCATATTGCTCTCAGTCTGCTTCTGGGTTGTGAGATGCAGCTGGCCTAGGGCACGGCAACGCCACATGACAATTTAAATAGGAGACAGAGTATTACGTTTATAGACAAGCTTCCGTTGCCATGGTTTAATAATCCCATGCTACAGCTCGGTACACTGCCCTCACCTGGTCTGCTACATTGTTTGGAAAAAGGTCATTAAAGATCCCTTTTCACAATGTGATTAAGACCCCAGGTCTAAGTTTCACTGGACACTCCATGCTCCATTCCAGAGCTGTGACTCAAACAAAGAAGTGTGCCTCTGAATCACTCACTACAGCCATGGGCATCTTGCCATCAGGGAGATATTGCAGCAGGGACTGCTGTCCAATCCAGGTCTGTCATGCATTAAAAAAAAAAATTAAGAGTAGGAAAGACCTACATGAATATACAGGAGTTCTAAGGGAATATCATGTATTTGGATGGATATAGAGGGACGGAGAGAAAACAGATGTCTACCAGAGAAACAGCAAGAAAAACACAGCTAAAAGGAGAGACAGCGCGGAAGGAAAGAAGGACTGACATATTTTGGAGAAATAAAACAGCAAAAAGCAAAGGCTTTGCAGATAGTAACAGAGCACCCTGGTCACGCCTGTTCAAACAGCACCGCAGAAATCAACACTTGGCTCCAGAGTGGGAAAGGCAACACCAGGGGCCTTATTACTGAGGAATGCTGTGCTGAGCCAGCAGTGCCAACAGGGAAGCCTGAAATGCCCCTGGCCTGGTCAGCCTACGATGTCCCCAGGAGTTACCTGCAGGTCATCGTAGAGGCTGCCGCTGAGGTACATGTCCCGCAGGGGCATGTCCGGCAGCTTGGCGCGCAGGAAGCTGCGCAGCTCCGTGCAGATGTCCACGGCCGCCTGCTTGGCCCTAGCCTGCTCGTCCGCCGGGATGGCCACCCGCCGCCGGTAGTACGCGAACAGCTTCTCCTGCAGGGACAGGCGAAGGCGGGACTTCTTCAGGTCCACCTGACTCCTCTTGGCAGATGGCTTTGGCTTTGTGGGTCGAAGAAAGTCTGCAAGACAGAAGGAAAACTGTTGAGGTTGCAGCTGATTTCGCTGTGAAGTGTTCCGCAGAACAGAAGCTGCAGCGTGGAACCGCAGTGTCCTAGGTCTCAAAAAGCTCTTGGCAGACATTTTGCAGGCTTTACGCAGGTACCACTCCAAAGGGGCGTGCTGAGGAACTTCAAAACATACTACTACGAGCATCAGAATGGATTAAAATAAGTTACTAGATCTGAAATTTAGCCAGACTAATATTGTGTACAAGGATGTAATTTTAATGGCTACGTGGGCACCATCTCAGCTCAATTTCATCAAAAATTCAGTGCTGTTACCAGTTCAAAAGCTTTCAGTGTGATACCAGATCAGTGAATAGAACACTTTTAAACAACCATCACGATCTCTTTGAGTTTTTAACACTGAAACAGATTATTACAAATTACCAGTGAAACCCAGTCCTGACTAGCATATGAGATCAGGGAAGATTCTGCTACCTGGAAATGAAATAGTTGTTGGGAGTCTGATCAACACAGTTATTGGGATGATGAGCTGACATATCCCAGGGCTGTCCCAGCTCAGGCCATCATAGGTCCAGTGATACCCCCCTTAAACCCTCTCTGGGCAAAGACCAGAGAGCCCACTCTGAGGCACAATGCAACAACACAAGGTTTACACTGCCATCTGTGTTACTAAACAATGTCTGACCTGCACAGATTCTCTGAGCCCCTTTTTTTCTGACTGGTTTCCCAAAGAAATAAGTCAATGCTTCCCATCTGCTTCAGATTTCTCTTAACATGGACCAAGAATTTCAGAAGTTAACAACGAGAATTAAAGGGGAATTACAGACCTAAGAGATCTTTGGAAGGGCTGTGATACCTAAGGAGGAGAAACCCCCAAGTCAGTGGCTCCATTAAAGCAATTGGCTGTTCCAGATCTGTTTGGCAATGGGCATTTGGCCACACAGCATGTGAGGAATGGCTGACTGAGCTGCACACAGACCCATCTAGCCCAGCCTCAGCAGCTGCTGTCACTTCTCCCACTGGGTTCTTTTGGACAGATTTGAGCTTTTTTTGTGTACAGGAAATAATGCACAAAACCATAGGGAACTGGATTTCATTGCCTATTTATGAAAAATATTATTTTTCCATATTGAGTTTTAATTTACGTCTAATTTCAGAATTTAAGACACCATCATCAATGTCTTTATTACTCAGTCCATATGCCTGGGGACTCCAATCAAATGATCTAGACCCCATTTAAGACAGCTGTCTAGTTTTTTAATGTTTCCTCAGCAGAAAACCTATTGCCATCCCAAAGATAACTTCCTTAAAAATAATCTGGAAATCAAGTTAATAGCTTGATTCTGATTTTTAGTTTAAATCTCCAAGCGTAAATCTCCTGAAGTGAGTGAGCAGGGATAGAAAGCAACACCATCAAGAAAAAAGAACTAAACATGCATAACAAAAAATGGCTGGATTCTAAATTACTGATTATCCCACTCAGAAAGAAAACTACAGGACACTTTCAACAGACTAATGAAGACAAACTCAGTGATAAGCAGCACCAAACAGGGAAATGTCGATCCAGAAATTATTTGGAAAATGGTAGAAGTAATACAGGAAATACTGTTATAAATTGCTAGTACGTTCACAACTTGAATACTCCTCCCTTAAAAAGACCCAAGCAAACTGGAATGACCCAAAGAAATGCAACAAAATACTTGAAAGGAATGGAATAGCTTTCTATCAGGAAATATTATACATTCAGATTGAAAGAGAAAAAATGAGAGAGAATAAAGCTTAACAGTATGAAGTCATGAGAGGAACGAAGAGTGCAAATAGATGACTATTATTGACTAGTTCCCAATGTCAGTTTTGATTCTTGAAGTTACTAGTGGACCTGCTCAAAGAAAAACATAAAATCCCAGGCCAGACAGAGTATTTCTTTCCCTGCATTCCTTTACACAAATACAGGGTTTATAGCCTGGATGACTCTGTGATTGATGCAGGAGGATGACCATGCCTCTTACCTGTGTCTGCAGCTGAAGGATCCGTGGGAAGGGTCTGCAGGGAGCGGCTGAGGCTGGTCTTCATGTCCTGGGTCAGCAGGCGTGAGGAGGAGCCCAGCCAATTTGGCTCTTCCCAGCTTCTCTTTCCGGCCTGGCTCAAGCGAGTGGGGCTGCTGGGAGCACTGATTGCCCGGTCGTACATCTAAACCAGGAACAGTTTGAGTCACCGAGGGCCCAACGCTCGCGCTTTACCCAGGCCATGGTCAGCACCCCGCTCCTTTGGCGGCCGCCCGAGCCCTCCCGGAGCCGCGGCCGCGGCACTCACCCGCTTGACGGCCAGCGTAGCGATGCCCAGCATGGCGGCGCCGCCCACGCCCAGCACCAGCCGCGCGTTGGACAGCACGAAGTCGATGGCCGTGCCGATGCCGTTGTCATCCTTCTTCCCTCTGCGCGGCCCGGCGCCTGCCATCGTACCTGCGGGGAGCGGCAGCGTTACACGCGCGGCCCTGGCGGCTCACCCCCTTCTCCCACGCCTCACACCCACTGCTCCCGGGGTCTTCCCGCAGGAAGGGACCACCTAACCCCGCGGCCTCTTCGATTATGTTCCCCCAAAGAGCTGCTGCTTCTCACCACCGCCAGGACAGTACCAACCAAGCAACGAACACATCCAAATTCGATGTGAGCTTTCTAATAATTGAAAAGGTTTAATGAAAGAAAGTAGAATTTACTTCTGCAATATTTTGCAATAAAATCCTGCATATTAAGTAAAACTCTATAACCATACAGGTATTTTTCTTTTAATTTGTGCTTCTCAACCAAAGCACAGCCAACTTATTTTCTAATTTCTACTTTCTAATTTCACAGACAAGGCACTATAGGGTTGGTCAACTGTTTGTCTGCAACAAAGCAGAATCTTCCCCAAGAACTGACAGGCAGTCTCAGAGCTTCCACTGCCAGATTCATTTCTGAACGGTGTCCAATCCCAGATACTTCAAAGACACCCAAGAATCAAGAGCAGAGACCGCAACACATCATAAAGGGAACAGCGCCTTTGTCTTCATTTGATGTTTATTCCTGCCCTCGAGGCTGGTGGGTTTGACTCTCAGATAAATCATGTAAAACATTGACATGAATATTTTCTCACATGTGTACTTTTGTGTCCTCCCATTTCCATTTAACTTGACCTTGAGATTTAAATTTAAAGAGTTTCTCTGGCCAACATGGCCTCAAGCTGTGCCAGGGAAGGCTCAGGCTGGACATCAGGAGGAATTTCCTCATAGAAAGGGTGATTAGACATTGGAATGGGCTGCCCAGGGAGGTGATGGAGTCACCATCCCTGGGGGTGTTTAGCCTGGACGTGATACTCAGTGCCACAGTCTAGTTACAAGGTGGTCATCAGTCTAAGATAGTCAATGATCTCAGAGGTCTTTTCCAACCTAAATGATTCTGTGATCCTGTAAAACACACCTTACCACCACTGCACCCACAAGTGGATCCCCAGTGAAACTACATGAAAACACCAAGAAACTCTTCCACTGTGACTTGAGGTCTGTTTTCTGAGTCAGTGTCCAAGGTTCTGAGCCAGTCTGCCTGCCTGATCGGGGTGATTTAAAATTGCCCTTTGTTTTTTCTAAAGCCAAGCCAGGGGTAACGTTCCTGCCTGGATGAATCAAGAATATATTCACTGGTCATCCCCAAGCAGAAAAAACCCCTGCACTTTTGCAAAGCTCACTGTAACAGCAGCACGAAGAACGCAGTTATATCATTGCAAATGACCTACCTGTGACCTAATGCATTTGTGAAGAGAACAGGAGAGCCCTCCTGGTGTGCCTGTGGAAGCACCTTCAGGACTTCTTCAAGAAAGTGGTGGGTAGTGAGTGTTAATCATCTCTTCTGGTTGGCGAGGGGATTTTGGAAAGAAGAGGGAGGTAAGTGGGACCAGTGGGAGCTACAGGGAGTCTCTAAACCAGGCCCCCGAGCCTGCTCTGCAAGAAAGCCTGCCCCTTCTCCAGCTGCCTCTCCTTGTCCTCCAGCCGCTGCAGCCCCTGGTTCCGGCGGAACTCGCGGCGGATGGAGGCGAGGTAGAAATCCCGGTCGGTGTAGCGCAGGCCGCGGCCGCGGCGCAGCAGAGCCCGGTACAGAGTCAGCACCGCCTCCCGGGACCACGCGGCCATGGGGGACAAGTGTGCGGCGCGGGCGGGCGACCTGCAGAGGAGTGACCGAGGGCGGGATCCGAGTCGGCTTCTCCCTTCCCGAGGGACCCACCGGCAGCCTCCTGCCGCTCCGTGACGGGCCCCGCTCGGTGCCGGTGCCGCCGGTCCAACGGCGCGGGGTAANCTCCGCGCGCTGCGCCTCAGCGCGCCGGGCTGCCGGCCCCGGCACAGAGCGGGGCTGCCGTGCGCCAGGGTCACGGAATCGCGGATTCCGTCAGCTTGGAGAAGCCCTCTGAGATCATGGAGTCCAACCTACGACCGAACACCACAACGTCAACCAGACCATGGCCCTCAGTGCCACGTCCAGTCTTTCCTTAAACACCTCCAGGGACGGTGATGCCACCACCTCCCTGGGCAGCCCATCCCTATGTCTAATCGCCCTTTCTGTGAAGAAATTCACCCTAATGTCCAACCTGAACCTCCCCTGGCAGAGGGAAGTGAGATTATCAAATTCAAGCTCCTTATCTTTATCTCCAAGGAACCCCCAAGAGACCAGGGCCTGGTCTGGAAGCCTCATGGCTCTAGGAGAAGGGCAGGAGCTGGAAGCCTCTCTGGGGTCTGCTTGAGCTGATGGAAGGAGACACCCAAAGCCAGAATCTTGTGCTCCTCTGTCTAGGTGCAAATCGCACTTTTCCATTCTCATCTTCTCTACTATGTGCCTCCTCTGGTGCATATCTATTTCTCCTTAGCCATCCCCTCCTCCCCAGGTCCTATCTAAATATAAAACGTAAAGTGCTGGGCCTCCCCTGGAGGGGAGGGTGAGAGAAAGAGCAAATGGTGTGTGACAGAGGAGAGCCACATCACTTCACACAGTTCTCAGTGACACCAGATATGAGTGATTGAACAGGATGAAAAACAGAAGCTCCGGACTGGCTCACTCTGTGCCAATCTCCTCTTGCTCATTTCCTTTCTGAGATAAACAACCCCAATCATTTTGATCTCTCTGTGAGCGAATTTGCCATGCCCCTAATCAGCCCTTTCTGAGAAGGGCTTACTTGAACTGCAGACAGTATTCCCAGAGAGGCCGTGCTAGTGATTTACATAATAGCATTATCATATTTTCCATATTATTCTCTCCTTCCTTCTGCATGCTAATATTTTGTGTGTGCTTTTTTTTAACCTGCAGCTACTCTCAGAGCTAGGGGTTGTGTGACATCCATGTTCTTTCTTGGGTTGCTAGAGAACATCTGGAGCTTTGTAATTCTTATGTGCGATTTGTTTTCCCTCTTCTGACTTTGCACATACCCAGTTGATCCCTGGCAAATATGTGGTGTTGCTCATTTGCCACATTTGCATTTTACTCAGTCCTTTTTGATCTCCTCAAGAGTTAATAGCTTTGAGTCATCTTTTAAAAATGTTTGGTATATTGCTCATCTTTGTTTCCAGATCATCAGTTCATATACTGGGCTATCCAAGACCTCGGAGGCAGCATTCATATTCCCTACTCTTAACCTGCTGCCAGAATGAAAATCGATCTTTGAACCTTCCTCCCGGCTTCCTGCCTCCTCCTTGGGTTGTTAATCCTCAGAAATACTTCCCTTCTCACAAGAGGGCTCTTCACCCCTGGGCAGGTGTGCTGATGAGCCCAGTCCCCAAAACTCCCAAGTCTGGATCAAACCTTGCGCAGCCACACGTGGCAAACCCCTGGTGCACTTCCAATGGGATCTGCTGGGTCGGGCCGAGCAGCGATGGACTTCCCCGCTGCCCTCCTGCCATGGCAGCCGAGGACTGCCGCCTCCATAAGCGCCCCCTCCCCAGCCTGGCCCCCTTGGGTTGTGCCTGCTTTGGTGTTTCTCTCAGTTCCGTCGCCCCGAGGCTGGCTGCCAGCTCCTGGGCCCCTGGCCAGCAGCTGTGTGCGTGCTGTGAGCTCCTCCACCCACACCGTGCGGTGCCTCCGAAGCGCCCCAGCCCCGGCGGGGACGTCACTGGCTGTGCCCACTGCCGCACATGGGCTGCCACGTGTGGGCAGGGGCTTCCACCTGCGCCTTGTCTCCTGCAAGGAGGAGGGTGAGTGTCAGGGCCGAGCAGCACATGACTGACGCCACCCCCGCTGCCCTGTGAGAGCCGGACCGCTGGTGACATGCTGGGGGTTGTATGCTTGAATCCTGCCTTGAGACAGTGAAGCAGGATCCCTCCTGTCTTCAGGATTTCCCAAACTCTCCTGACCCGCTGCACGCAGCTGCTGGGACCCACCCCGCACCCCCAAAGACTTGTGCTGTCCTGAGGGGATACTGGCCCCAGTGGCCCTTTGCCTGCAGAACCCTGTTGCCTGGTGGCTTCTTTCCCAGGACTCACTGGGAATGGGGCTCCCCCTGTGACTCCAGCCTGCCACTGTAAGGAAGGGAATTTACTTGCCCTGACGTAGCAAGGTGCAGGCAGAGAGGAGGGAGCACACCTTTGCTGTGCCCCTGGAGAACAATAACAACCTTTGTCTCTCGAAATGACCGAGTGAGCTTGAAATACCAAAGGCAGCAAGTGCGACAGGGCACAATAACCCACGCTCTTACCTGGAATAAGACTAAGACATCCCCCGCTGACCCCCGCCTCGTCGGGAGTCTCGGGATCCGCCACTCCTCTGCCGGTCTTCTCATGCTTGTAGCCGGTCCTCCCACTCAAGCAGCCACTGCCACAGGCTTTGACGGCCACCAGAAGCAGCAAATGCCTGCCCCGAGCCCTGCTTGCAGCCAAGTGCCACGCCCAGGGCTTCCCACCACCCATGTTGCAAGAGCAGGACCATTCCCAGCCAGGGAGACATCCCTGTGCTGCCTTCACCAGCCAGCAAACCCTCCCTGGGCAGCAGGGAGGTGAATGTGACCCTGAGGGCTGCAAATGGCATCTCAGAGGGGCTCTGCAGGGATGGGAAACAAACTGTGCTTGGAAGCAGAAGGCTGGTCTCTTAGAGGAGCCAGGAAGCAGTTCTAAAATGCGAGAGGAAAGATGGATAGAGACCCATCAATGTTATCTGAGCTTGAGCTTAATATCCTTTGTATCTTCTAGTAAATGGACCTTGAGGGAGGCCTTTTGGCAGTCTCAGCCCTGTTCAACAGCTCTTTCTTTTAACTGCAGCCCCATTTCTTTATTTTTCTTGAGCAGTTGCAAGGATTAATAGCATTTGGGCTCCTGTTCTCCAGCTGTGATGAGCCAGGAGGGGTGGAGGGCCAAGGGTGGCATGGGTGGCTTCGTTCCCTGAAGCCCGAGCAGCTTTGATGTTAAGTGCATGTGGGAAGGAAGACAGGTGGCGAGGGAGGAGAGGCCACTGGTACACAGCCACCTTTCAAGAAGCATTCCTGATTTAGAGCTGAGACCCACATCTTAGCAGGGACAGTAAATATCTGTCTGGGGAGCCACACTCAGGGTATGTTTTTGACAGGGGGAAGAAAGGAAAGGTCCCAGCCTCACTGTGGCTGAAATGGGGCTTTTCAGATGCCCAACCTTCCATCCCTGCAGTGCAGGGGGCTGCAGACACTGTCAGCAGCGAGTGGTCTCCTGTGTGAATCAGAGCTGCTGTCTCCGTGAGGAGGACACTGAGGCTCAATTTTATTACCTAACACATTGAAATTGCTTCTGTAGTACTTTTACAGTTGGTCCGTGCCAACATTTGCTCTCAGCAAGACTCGTGTTTCTTCAACCAAATTTTCCTGTGGTTGGCTTTGTTGGGGACTTTTCTCATTATTCCCTGACTAGTAAGATTGCACCCCCTGGCCTCCCCCACCCCATTTTCCACTTCGCACCAGCTGCATGCTGCAGGAGGTTTACAGGGCCATTCAGGGACCCTGCTTTTGTGAGTGCTGTTGTCCTTGCAGTCTTGCATCACTACAACAGCCCCTGTTTTCTGCAGGGGAAGTGTCTGCAGAGAGCAGAGGGCTTGCAGCTGGTGGTACCACCTGCCTGAGCTGAGCTGCACATGCTGACCTCAGGCTTTCTTGTGCTCCCTCGCGTGCTGTGTGCTGGGATGAGGCCCCCTTGGCGTGAACATGGGATTTTGGTTTGTGTAAGGGTTATCTGGACTCCAGCATCCGGTGTGGTTTGGTCCCATGTACATATAGAGCACCTGAGAAGGGCATGGCTGCTGTATCCTGCTGCTTCTCTTCTTTTTCTAAGCAAAGGCACCTATTGCACACCTTGTCCCATTAAGTCATGGGGCCTTAGATAGATTTATTTCTGTCCCATTTGCCTGGTTTTGGTTTTGCTGTAGTCAGACATTCACTTCTGGCTAACAGTTTGAGACAAATGCTTTAAAAACACTGCAAAGCAAAAATAAGTGGGTAGATGTTTTCTACATTCTTTTATTTTTGTGTCTATGCCTGGTTCTTAGTAAGTGTCTGAGGGGGGGAAAAAAATGATCTAACTGATGATTTGTTGCTCTCTCTTTGGAAAAAGCCCAGACTGTAGAACAGGGCTAAAATGCCAGGAAAGAGTTTGCTGCATCGAGGCAGGCTTATGTTATTTGATTTTATACATTCCTTGGATAACATATTTTCTTTAATTTGAGATCCTGGAGAAGTCATTTTAGATCTTTATTCAGCACAGCTTATTTGCTCTTCTTCTCAGTTTTCCTTATTTTTAGAAAGGTGAAGTGTGTTCCCAAATTAAATCATTACTGGGATGGACTTCAGCCAAGAGGATCCAAGGTTCAAGCCATAAGGCACAGGAAACATAAGAGTAAAACAATGGAGTTTTATATTGTGTTTCGTTTGGCAGGGTGAGGAGAGATATGGCCTTGAAAGATTTGTGTTCTTACATAGCTGTAATATATTTTAAAAGACAGTAAGGAGTATTTTCATTTCTCACTTTGCTTAAAAAAAATAAGCACACACAGAAATGCTGAAAATGTTGGGATTGCCAGATTCTCCTTAGTTCCAAGTAAAGGTTCATGTCTGGGGATCTCAGAGATGCTTACAGTAACGTCCCAAACATTAGCTGAAGTGGGCTGATCCTTTACCTTTTTGCTGATGCGCTTGTCCCTGCTGCAGCTACAAGGGCAGAGCTTGCAGCAACCTGGCCCCAAGCCAGGCTCCTCAACCAAGCATCCATGGATTATATTCCTTATGTCAGCCTCTCACTTCCGTGATCTGGAGCCCCTTCTCCAGATAAGACAGTTTTGCAGCAACAGAGCAAAGTCCTGCAGAGCTCACTCCCAGGTGAAGGTTTGACACAGCGTGCCCAGGAGCCACAGGAACACGTGTCACTGCCAGGAAGCAAGAACGTGCCTCCCTTCTGCCATGGCTGTGGCCAAATCCCCTCTGTGGCTCTGGAAAGCAGGGCAGCCAGTGCCTGCAGCTGTGGGCACGTGAGCGTGAAGCCAGTTGCTGGTGACGCTCTCCAGGGCTGGGGTGACTCTCCCTGGCTGCTCCACGGGCTGCCTGCCAGCCAGCTGAGACCTCGCTGCTTCCCCGGCTGAGCTGCTAGAGCACTGAGATTTAGAAGCGTAATATAAAATTGGACTAATAATTAAAAATTGACTGTCCCTGCTAAGCAGCACATTAAAATGTGTCCTCACACAGGGAACAAACATATCCCAGCAACAAAAACAAACAGCCGGCAAAATGGGGTGTGGTATCCCCTTTCCAGCTTTCTGAAAGGTGTCTTAAGTTTATAATTAAGTCACTTTGTTTCCAAGCACCCTGGTGTTTGGAAGCAGCATGTCCATCCCTTTGTCAGCTAACCTGATAGGCATCAACCAGGAATCAGTGGGAGCCAGCCCCTCCCTGAGCCAGAGACAGAGAGCCCCTCACAGCCTCCCCACCGAGCCGTGTTGTACCGTGCCCAGGATGAGCACCAGGCATCCATGACAAAGAGCAAGAGCTTGGGAGAAACCACTGGCTTCCAGGCAGGTCACACCAGAGCTCCTCCATGCTGCATCAGCCCATCCAACACCTGCTGGGTTACTGAAATTCTGCAAAACACGCAGAAGTGCTTGGCCTCAGATGGCTTGCAGGCTCCTGGTTCAATATGGTGCTCCAGGTTCCGTATCCATACCGAGGATGGATGCTGCACATACCAAGATCTCTTCTGGTGTGTTGAGGGACCCTCTGAGGTGGTATATGGGGCTTGGGGTGGGGCCACATGCTCCCCACTGCTCCTGCAAATGAAGGTCTCCACCCAGACTGGTTTGTCCAAGAGTCAACCCCCCTCGCTCACAGAGGCACTTGAAGTTTCTCCAGCAGAGGCTCCTGCTTTCCAGGGTAAAAGGTCTTTTAAAACCTCACAAGAAAGAAAAGAAATGCCATTTACGCTACTTTTTAAAGTAATATAAATGCTAGTAAAGAGTCTGTGTTAGAGGCAAAAAAAATAACGTGGGAGAACCTTTGACCTAGTCAACTTTCATTTCTTAAGCTCTCTCACTAAATCAGTATTGGTCTATGCTTATAGACGTCCCCTCTTGAAAAACTGAAATTTCAAACACGCTGGGCATGGGCTATTTTTAGGTTATCCCCTGTTCAGTCACAAAAATACAGCGATCACTAAGAATGTTGAAAATTCTAAACAGAAAATTTTAATTGTTAATTTTGAGTGGCAGGTTTCTTTCACACCCTTTGTTCCAGAGACTGAAGCAGCAGAATTGCATTCAGCAATGCACAACACAAGCCTCTTGCTTGATGAGGCCCTTCTGCAAGAGGAGAATTGAAAACATTAGACTGGTATGGATGAAAGAAAGATGAGGGAATGCACTGGAGCTAATAATTATGAGAAAAATAACCTATGATGCTTACAGTCGCTATCTCTAAATGGAATCAGGAATGAACCTGAAGCGTAAGACACTTAAAAAGGTAAAAAATTAAATAGCTGTAGATGGCATATGAGCTTGCAAAAAGGCCCTTGCCAAAAGCACTGCAGAGACCAGATGGTTAGGAGGATTCAGAGCAGGACAAGGCTTTGATACGAAGTAATGGGAACAGCCAAAACTACAGTAGACAGGTTTAAAAATAAACCAAAACAAGGAGGTCACGTTCTCTCACGCACCATGCCAAAAGTCAGCCACCAGAGAGGCATTTCTGCAGGGGGGAGGTTTAATTTGGGGCTCCAGGGTTTCCACGGCTTTGCTTGGAAAAATGGATGCAGCCAAAGGAGCAAAGATGGTGTCAAGGGACCACTTTATGAGATGGTGCTGGTTCCCACATCCACCAACTCTGAGAGCCACTCAGCAGCCATCGTTCCCCACACATGTTCATACTCACCTAACATGCAGATTAGATCTGACATGGGCCTACAAAATCAGGAATCAGTCCCCAGATCAGCTAGGCTCCCCTTCAATCTCCCTTCTTGGGAACAGCATCCTACCATATAGGAAGCTCCCTCACTCCATTTTCCAGCAGCCCCTCAGCCAGGCAATCAGAAATAAAAGCTGCCACACAGATGCCTTGGTTTCCTTTCATACTTTGTAAATTTTTTTTTTATTTTTATTATTATCTCCTCCTTTTAAGCATCCCTTTAAGGGTGAAATGAAATCCAACCATTTACAGAGAAAATGATTTCTGAATGTACATTTGATTTATCCTTACAAAAAGTTCATTATTACTTGCTGTTTATAAATTACAGAGTTGAAAGGAGCTTCGCAGATGCTCTTATTTTTTCTTTTCTTTTTAGTTTTTGGCAAGTCCACGCATTCTTTTTCCAAAGCAGGGTGTCCTGGAGCCACTCCAGGAGCAACACCAGCAGTAGATCCAGGTGGACCCCAGGCTCAGAAGTGCTGCTGGATCACCTCCAGGATGATACTGCATCATCATCCGCACAGGCAGGAAAAAACAGTGGTTCAAATTCTTAAGTCTCAGAGTACTTCAGATCCCTTCTTAATCCATTACCTGTAGTCCCCAAAACTTTAAAATGTCAGTGTATTGCATTAGAAACAGTTCTTCTTTCTTGATGCTGGATCCAAGCCCCTCCTACCACCCCCTTACCCTCCAGCTCTCCTTCCCTTTCCATAACAAGAGTGAGTTTGTCCAATGTCTCAGAAATCAGAAAGGAGGGGTTTAGGGAGGGTAGGGAGAACACAATGATGGAGGGATACAAGATCCATTCTCCCACTCACTTCCCTCCTTTCTTGCCAAGGTTAGAGGTCAGTGAAGCCAGGATGAGCCATCCCTTCCCTCTTCACCACCAGTGTTCACTAATGGAACCAGGAGTGACCCTGGACACGTGTCTTCACAGTGCAGAGGCATAGCAGCCACAGAGATTGCCGGCAGGAGCTGAGACACAGGGAGAGAGCCCCGGGGATATGGAGGAGGGGAAGAGACACACCATCCCAGGAGCAAACAGCAAGGCAGAGGGGAACGAACACCCATTCTGCTCTGACACTTTCCTGCCATCCCAACTCGGTGTCCTTGTTTACCTGTCACAGAGACACAGGGCAGGCTGGCCCGGGCAGCACAACAGCAAACACCTCAGCAGGACACAGGGACCAGAGAAAGCAACAGCAGGAGCGGGCTTGAGCATGTCATCCTCCCAACCACAGGCACAAAGTCACTGTGTCCTTTCTGCCACCTGGGTGTGGCATTACTGCCAGACGGGCAAAGATGACTGTAACCTGCCCTACTCCCTCTGCCTTAGCAAGCTCACCTGCTGCAGGTCCACCAAAGGCCACGTCTCCCTTTCCCTTGGGGCAAAGGAGGAAGAGGCGCTTTCCAGTCCAAAGCCATGCATGGGCACACAATCTTTCTAGGTGGGAAGCACAAAGAAAGACAAGACACAGACAGAAAAGAAGTGCAAGGCTTGGGTGTGCCACACACTGCTTCACCTACTTCCTGGCCCTCTTTTTTACCAATTTGAAAGTAAAAAAGGTTTTGGGAATGAAAAAGCACAAGGCTGAAGAGGGCTGCAGGAAAAGGCTGGTGATGCATTCCCTCCATCCACTGGAGAGTTTGGTCCAAGAGAGATAGCAGGATTCACTGCCCAGTGTCTGTGGGCTGCAACAACCCACAGACATCAGGCTCTGGTAGTCTGATCCCAGTTCCAGCCCAGTGCCAGGACAAAGTTCTTGGTCTTTCCCTTCTCAAATCTCAGAACCTGGTTCAGATAAGTTGAAGGAGCCTCAGTGCTCACCTCAGAGTCCAGCCCTGGGAAACAAGGATCTGACACGAACCTAACCTGCCTCTCGCTTTGCCTCTCGCACCACCCCACACACCCACGTGCTTTTGGCTTCCCTCTTGTGGCAGCTGCCTGGAGGGGTGGCTGCCCCGCCCGGAGCTGGCTGCAGAGGTCCCAGCAGGCAGCACAGGCAAGGCTGAGCAGAGGGTAAGCCACCACCTTGGAAAATCACTGTGTGAAAGCCAGCTTAGTAGTGTCTGTTCCCTCCAGGAACAAGAAGGAAGATGTTTAATGACAAGCACTCTAGCTCCCTAAGGATAATAAACACAGGGTTAGCCAGACAAATTAGACAGAAACATTGACTGGTTTGGCCTTGAATCAAAAAATGTTTAAACAATTCTTGAGAAAGAGAAACAAAGAATGCATTTCATCTGTAAAGCCCCTTCCTCCCACTACAACAGAAATCTGGCTTAAAATTAATTTACTAAGAATAAGGAAGTGAGTAAGTCCAGAAGGCAGGCAGGGCAGGAGTTCTGCAGAAGAGCCCCAGCATCCCTATTCCAGAAACACCTTCTTCTGCAGCCCAAGGGAGCAGAAGGGAGAGGTAAATCAGAGGGAGAAGAGGAGAATTGTTGTGATGTGGAACAAATAATGGAGGAGAGAAGGCAACAGGCTGTACTTCAGGAATAGGAGAAGCAGATACTGCAGCTGTGGGCTTATCAAACTCCCAAGAGACAAGGGCCATACCTCAACACTGAAAACGTGACTGTTGTGCACTAAAAATCCCCAAGGATGGCTGTGCATGGGGAAGGGCTGGTGTCAGAGGAGAGGCTGCTCCCACTGTGGGAGATAACGAGGTGCAGCCCCAGCACACACAAACATGAATTCCTGCTGAATGAGGGCCCTGGTGCTGCCAAAGCACCCACGCAAAGACTGGCTTGTCTTTCTCCTCTGTCTCCAGCAAAGCCTGGCACTGGCCTTGTATTATCATCACTGAGACAAAGCAAAGCCAAAAGGTTCAAGAGCAGACCTCAGGCTCCCTCCCCAGAGTAAAAAATGAGAAATGGCTTCTTCCTTCCATACTTTTCTGCTGCTGAATTGCATGAACTAACACACCTGCTCTCCTCCAGCTGTCCCTGGGGAAAGCATCTTCCCCTTGCGCTGCATCCTCAGTGTTACGGCTTTCATCTTGCTCAATACAGGCTCCTTTCTCAGCTTGGACCCCATTTCTCTATAATCTCTCTACACCCAAGACCTCCACACAGTTGCTCAGCACCAGGACCCCATGTCTGTGACAGGAGTTCGTTCTGCTACATCAAGAAGTCTGGACTTTAAAAAGCCACAACTTCCCTTCGGGGGAAAAGCACTCTGCCTAGCAAAGTTTGTCTGTCCACCCAGTTCCCAAAGGAGCTTCTCTGCCTGTGGGGAAGACAGAGAACTTCAACAGAAGTTGAGAACAGAACTGAGAATAGTGATTAAAAAAACCCCAACAAAAATAATAACAAAGAAAAGGTTCCTTCAGTTCTCCCAAGCAAGCATTATGGCACAGAAGATGTGGAAGGAGCTAAGGTGAACCGCATCTCAATTTGATCAGAAAAAGATATTTATTTTCAATTCTGTTTCAGTCTCAGCCTTATTAGGCAATGAAGTTATTTTTGTTGACAATTTTCTCTTCTCTAGAGAGAAGACTAGCAGAGAAAAAGAGAGACAGACATAGGTAGGAATGAAGCAAAAGAGTGGCATGTGCTGGACAATACAGGACCATGGAGCCCCAATGGAGTTCAGGGCCATGAAACCCCTTCTGCATTAGAACAGCTGGCCAGAAGGGCCACACTTCTTTGTGCCAATGCTTTCCTCTTTCTCCTCCTCCAGATGATTTCTGCTCGGAACATGAGTCAGTCTTTCCACTGCAAGGCTAGGAGAGCAAGTTCATTATGTTTTTCACCCTCTGCCCACTACAACCCAGGCTCTGGGCACCCTGTCAAGCCATCTGCTAAGGAAGGGTGGTGGTAAGGGTGGAGGCAAGAATCTGCCTCCTCAGTGCGCTGAATCAATCCAATGCAACAGCAGGCCAGATCCCCACTGCTCCTCCCTGGCAAACTGAGCAGACACCAGCCCAACCAGCTGCAACTAGTGCCCTCCTAAATCCCCTCTCCTCTCCATGGTCTTGTCCACATGGCCCAGGCTGCAAATGTGGGCTGCACACACTCCCTGGATTGCATGGTGGTCCCAGGGAGAATCTGCCAATGGTCTATTTCTTTACGAGCTCACTCACACCCTAAGGGCAGACAGATGGGTCCTGTGCCTTGACAGGCTTTGTTTCCCCACAACAAAGAACTTTGCCCTTCCTCTTCTCCCTTTTATTACCCCGTGGTAAGCAGAACAGCCAGCACACGTAAGCAGCAGCCCTGCTACAGGTACAGCCTGTGGGGCTCTAGAGGCAGCCAGAGAGGCATGCAGCACACATATAGCACTGCTATGCAGAGCCAGTGCTATCCCTGGTCCTCTCTATGAATTCCTCAAGACGTCATCCATGCCACGACTGAGATCACAGCTTTTGGATCCCACTGTTTTCTGCAAGCACACACAGCCAAGCCCCACTATGTCCTCTCCCCCCTCCCCCAATACTGGTAACACCCAGGTGCACACCAAACCCATGCATGTGAGCACTCATGCAAACGTATGCTCCCACCATCTGACTGAGTCCCCTGCAGCTTATCCCAGCTCCAACAGAAGCACGTACTGCAGGGAAGATGCTTTGGCTTCTGTAGGATAAGTCCATGTAGTGTTGCAAGGGCAAAATGAGCAGAAAAAACCCCTCAAAATCCAGCTTTCTCCTCTGCTTCCTATCTGCCTGCTTCAGGATTGGTTGAGTACTGGGGCAAGATCCAGCCCAGGACAGATGCATTACGCCTGTGCAGGGGGCTTGGGGAGGACATCTTGGAAGCAAAGGATTTCCTCAAAATACCCTTTGAATATAGAGGTATACAAAAAAAAAAGAAAAAAAAGCATACTGAGATGCTTTTGCACATTCACTCATCCAAAAAATGCCAGTGATACACATTTGCACAAGCGACCACTCACAAGAGTTTGTGCCTGCTGACTCACACACTCACTGAATAGCCCAGGCTTGCATCTATGCTTGCTCCAATCCACAAAGGATGAGGGTGGATGGGAAAAGCTGCCCTCTCTCCCCATGGGACCCTCTCAGCCTCCCCTCCGAGGAAAATCTGCCAGCTGGCTGCAGAGATTCTCTCTAGCCAGCAGGAGAGGTTCGGAAGATACAAGAAAGTCTTTATGCTACTACAGAACAGGTCCCCAACATCTCTCTTCCTCCTGTTCAGGCCTCCCTTCATGTGATGGAGGAATCTGGGCTCCCAGGCATCACCCCAGGGTGAAGGGAAGAAGAACAGGAAGTGAGGAAAGGCAGAGACCCCAGAAAAATGGCACACCTTGCCCATAAACAAAGGAAACAGAAGAAGAAAAGGAACAGATGAAAACACCCGACTCTTTCCCTTTGTTGTGAAGTTCTGATTTCCCACCCAAGCCTGAGCCTTGGTGGGCTCACCCAGCACCCTCCGCCTTTCGGTAGGGGTTCTCCAGCAAGTAGCGGAACCGCTGGTAGTTCTTGAGCAGGTACTTGGGAGCATACATCTGCTCCTTGGGGTCGGCAGGGGGATACTCCTGCATAGTACCATCAAACCAGCCACCAGTCCGGATCAGCTCCCGGATATAATTGAGGTCTCGCTTATCCTCATAGTCACCCCAGCGGGGGAAGTCCCCATTCTGGGCTGACACCAGTTTGAAGTAGATCCCCTCTGGGGTGAAACACCAGGAGCAGTGCCAGCCAGCAAAGTGGAGGGGGCTGCCCAGCGACCACTGCACTAGGATGTGTCCTGTGCTGTTCTCATACTGCCGAAACCCAGGCATGG
Organism: Platysteira castanea; assembly: GCA_013397175.1. Taxonomy (NCBI): domain Eukaryota; kingdom Metazoa; phylum Chordata; class Aves; order Passeriformes; genus Platysteira; species Platysteira castanea. The sequence goes on from VYXC01012880.1 coordinate 938,473, forward strand.
TGTAGTACTCACGGCGCCGCAAACGTATCCCGTCGGTAGCATAGACAGCCTGGAGCATGCCCATGGTGCAGCCCGAGACCACCTCCAAGGTGCCCGGTTGCTTCCAGAAGAAGCCATAGAGCGACTTGCGCATGTGGAAGGCGAAGGGCTCTGTCCAGCCGTCGTAGAGCTTGAGGAAGAGCACTCCATCGCGGGCTGGGATCTCGTCAGCATCGTCAATGATGAAGACGTCATCCGGGCGCAGGTTGCGGAGGCGGGAGATGCCGTCCCGGGTGAGGAAAGTACGCAGGTAATCGTCGGCAATCCAGCCGTCCTGGCGGCCGCCGGGGGGGAAGTGGTCCAGGAAGACGTAGAGCACCTTGTGGCGGATGTAGTCGAAGGAGCCGTTGAGGAGCATCTCGCGGAACTTGAGGGGCCGCGGCTCTCCGTAGGCCGTGAAGTTGGACTCGCACACCACGAAAGCATCCACCACGTCTCCCAGCTCATGGAAGCGGACATCCAGCAGGTCGAACTCGTGGTTGACGTTGATAGCGTTGATGACCCGCCGGGGGACCTCCCGTGGCACGAGGCGGTCCTTGGTGGGCAGGTTGGAGTACTGGACCACGGTGGGGACCCCGCAGCTGGGGCCGTGCCAGCCTGGCAGACACACACACTCCACCCACTTGCGCCGCTTGGTTCCGCTGGCGCTCAGCGGCTTCCGAGCCGGCCGCCCCGAGGCTGCGCCATCCGCTCGCTCCTCCTGCCGACCTCCCACGGGTGGCTTCTCCAACACCTTGGTGCCTGGTTTAAAGCAAACGCCACCGGCTTTGGTACGGACAAAGTATTCCGTTGAGTCTTCTGGCAGCACGAACTCAACCTTGTGCAGCTCTTCACTGGCTCTGCTGGGAGGCAGGGGCTGGAGCAAGGGGGAGTGGGAGTAGAGGGGTGTGCGGAGGAACTCTGCACCCCCTGGGTCAGGGCTGACCTGAGGCGTGACCGGGGCATTGTTCCAGAAGAAGCTGGAGACGAGGTTGGGACTAAGCGAAGCCAGCTCCCTGGGGAAGGTGACATAGGAAAGGGCCTTGAGGAAGTGCAAGAAAGAGATGAGGCAGAGACCAGCCATGCAGAGAGTCAGAAAGAGTTTATGGCGTCTCATCTTCATCCTGTGGAAGAGCCATGAAAACGAAAGTCACATTCAGTAGCTACTGAGGTGCAAAAGTTTACCACTGTTAGAAAAATAGGTTGGGGAAGGCAGGAATGCTGGTCCAAATTCAGCATGCATCTTTAGAGGCTTGACTCCAAGAACTACACCCCCACCCCTGCCATCTTCAGTGAGCCTTTTGCTTCAGCTGGGTTACACGAAGCTGAACACCTCTGCTAGATCAGTCTCATAAATCCACAAAGACAAGAAAGGCACTGGCAATGGGGTAGAAAGACAAGAAATCCAAAATAACGGGAATTTGTGATCTAGTGAACTCACCGCACTTGGCAGATTTGTCCCTATTCACCGATGGGAATTAAATGAATGTAAACCTCCTCAGAGATGCATCACCAGAGGGTTGAGGGAAAACGAAGAGAGCCGAGAGCAGGAAGGGTGAGAACTGGGGGGGGGGCATGGTTGAAACACGACCGGTGCAAGAGAGGCAGTTTTAAAGGACCAAGATCATTAGTCAGACTGCCAGAGGCAGCCTACACTCTCCAGATCTTTTCAGTGTTTGTTTAACACACACCCTAAAAAACCACCCTTGTTCTGAGGAATCACTAAGTGCCCAAGTTCACATGAGGGACAGGAAAACAAAAATAAAATTAAGATCCTGTCACATTTATTCTTCTCCCACCTGTGATTCTCAAGTCCACTGTATTTCCATGTGTTGTCTTTTGCTTTTCATTTTCTGTGGACCAGATGCTGAGGTTTTTCTGCATCTGGATCAAGGTGACAAAAATAAATGCCTAGCTGTCTCTGCCGGTAATACTGTGCCATCATGATGGATCCATGTTAGACCAGAAAGAAGCTGGCAGTGCAGAGCCCTTCCCTCTAAACAACATGAAATATTGCCTTATTCTCCCCTCTACCACCTCCACTCCTTCAGCCCAGGCAGAAAAGTGATTGAAGACTACAATTCAGAAAAAGGACCAAAAAGAAAAAAGAAACCCACAAAAAACAAAACAAAACCAAAAAATCAACAAAAAACCCACACCCCAACAACAAAAAAAACTAATCTCCCACAACACTCCACCAAGGAAAAGTAGAAAAGGTGTTCACCATCTGCTGTTTAGGGAAAGGCAAGTTGGGGCAAAAGTGGGCATGGGTCATCCTAAAGTCCTTCTCAAAGCAGAGGCTGTCCTGGAGCATGACACCCTTCCTGCAGTGACAGACAAAGAGGCAGAGATCCCCACGCATGTGACACGTACCACTTTGTCCCCTCCACCTGCTCCATTCTGGTGGCTCTCTCCCTGGCGCAGTCTCCCTTCCCGGGCCAAAGTTCCTGAGAGACACCATCACTTATAAAGCTTCCACCCAGCACACACTGCTGCCAGCAACGCCTTCCCTGGAGGCAGTCCCTGCTCCTGGGGGTCACGAGGGAGCTGCCCCACACATGGCTGTCCCAAGGGCTCCTCAAGGCTGACACGTGGGCAGGTGTGGGGGCAGAGGAAGAAGAACCCAACCCGCTCCCACCTCTTCAGAGGGTATTCGGTAAAGAACAGCAAAGCATGTTTACTGATTAACTTGAGGAGAATTCAATACTAAAGTGAAAAGCCATAAAGCATTTAGATAGATGGCAACCACCCAAAGGAAAACATATCTTGCTCTCCACAGATGGCTCTGACAGGTAGGCATGGACTTTGGTAGAGGGGCTGTCCACAGTTGTACCTTACAGCTCAGCAACAGCATTTCTGGACACTTGGCAGTCACTTTTTTTAGCGGAAGTCACCATCCACTGACACTGTCCCCAGTGCTTGGGTGGCAGGCCAAGGAGTCCCAGATTAAGCTCTGACTGAACGACTGCAGGCGGAAGCTGGTGGAAAAGTTACAGCACGGCCATGGGAGGAGAAAAAATGGAAAGAAAAATAAACAAGGAAAAAAGAGAGCTTGATGCTATTGGTTAATATTTAGTAGGGGTTTTGATATACTTTGCCACAACACAAGCCAGCGGCAGGGCAGGGTGCTGGCTCTGGGTGCCACTGGGAGACCATCTTGTCGGGCAGGTGGAAAGGAAGGAAATGGTGACTCTCCTCAGGGGGCTGCCCCAGGGCAGACCCTCGCCTCCAGGACCCATCCACCACAGCCCGACCTCACATGCCTGGTCATGGCCCAGCTGGTGGGAGATCACCTTTGTGGTGGCCTAGCCACAAAGGGACTGGATATTCTTCTGTTAAAGTCATAAAGGATCATCTGGGGGCTTGCTGTCAAGCCTTCTTCATGGAGGCAAACCAAGAGGCTGTAAAAAACCCCATGAGCATCTCATTGTATCCATGATATATTTTTTTTCTTAAGGCTCTCTTAATGTCTTGCAGAAGCAGCAAGATCACTTGTAAGGTAGAAGATTCAGTGCCTTTTCCTTGCACATCACCAGTTTTTATTCTGTCTTGAAGTGTGGGGAAGAAAAGAGCACAAGGAAGCCAAAAACCCACTAAATTAGCAGTGACTGGCTGTCAGGAGAAAGTGTCCCTCACTGGTAAATGAGTACAGCTTTCTCCAGTCAGGTGTCCTGTGACTTCTCCAAGGCATTACTTCCAGACATCAGGCTGCTCTCTCAGACGCTGAAACCTGGGCAGGATGAACAGCTGACCTGCTCCAGTACAGCAATCCCAACGGCTGCCAGGAAATGCTGGTTTCACTCCAGTTCCTACAGGACACACAAATGCAGGGCAACCAGCTTCCTCTGGGCCAGCCCAGGGCTGAAGGCAAGTGCTGAAGGAATCGCACAAGGCACATCATCTTTTTCTCAGGTGGCCATGATGCTCTGCATGCCACGGTAAATTCCCGCACAAAAAGCCGTAACTCTTGACATTCAACAAACTGCTCCACTTTCTGAGATGTAGCGTGCCGTGTCAACATAGCAGGACACATGGTTTTAGGAAGCAAAGCATATTTTCCTCACTTGACATTTGCATACATCAGTATCTGTCAGGCTCAGCACGTGGCTCTGCAGCTCTTCACCCACGGGCACAACGAGCTCCGGGCAGGGCTGCGCTGCCTCCGTGCCTGCGCCGGGCTGGAGCGCACAGCCCTCCCCGGCAAGCTGGCCCTGCAGTACCCTCTGCTGTTCCGCTGCTGACACGACCCAGGAGGCAATTTTCACTGCTCAGCTAGCTTTGACAGGGAGTGGGAACACGAACCCATTTCCTAATCCCTCCTGGAAGATGGGAAGCAAAGCAGCAAGGTGTGTCCTTTTCAAAATCTCCTCCCTGGGAACCGCTTCCATTCTCACATGCCAGGGATTCTTCTGCCAGGGAGTGGAGAACACTCACGCACTCTTGGGTGAGCCAAGACACTAAATACCATCAAGTCATGTATCCCTTCCCATATCCTCTGATCAGCCCTGCAGTGAAAGACCTGTCTGGTGGCAGCTAATTGGAGATGAAGGCCAGCAAGGGAGGATTACCCACCCTCCCCATCCTCAACATTAACATGTGGTGGAAATGAGAAAGGAGGTACCAGTCAGAGAGGCATCTCACTTTGTCACAGAAGAGCCCAGCTGCTCCAACACAAAGCAGCCATCAAGTGACACAGAAATCATGACATCAGGAACACGGAAAACAGCAAGAAGAGGTATTTCCCTTCTGACAATTTTGACTGAGGAAGGCAAAAAAAAGTCAACTTGATCTCCGGGAGAGTGATCAAGTCGCTGTCAGGTTAAAAACAGCAGCAGGAAAAGCTTTAATGTTCAAGTAGAAGAAAAAGCCTGAAGTAGTATGGACAGTCAGCTCCATTAAGACAAAGCTCTTTAGGGAACACACAGTTATAAACCACTTCAGCAACACTCAGTCCTGGAAAGACAAGCTGAAAGCTTCTTTTTGTAAGGGATCCCTTTGATATTTCCTTGCTTGAAGTTCTGTCTCATGCAGGGGAAGGGCTTTCAGAAAAGGAGGAAAGCTAGAAGTGTTATGCACATGAGTTATGCCCAGGCACCTGTTACCATTTTAGTGACCAGTTGATTTATACCATCCTAAAATAATATACTTATTTTTCAAGAAGCCAGAGAGAAAGATATGCACCGATAAGAGCTGGCAGTTCACCAGCCCCAGTGTTCTCTTCTGGAGAACACTGGCAAGAGGCCATACAACAGGCTGCTGAATACAGGTTACCCCATCTTGTTAGGGCATGGGACTCAAGACTCCTGAGACCTCTCCCATGGTTACAGCAAAAAAGCAGCTGTGGAGAACAAGTCAGAGCAGAAGCTTCTGGTTTTCCCCTGATACCAAAATGCTCATCTCCTCTGCCTAAAGTTATCCCTTAACATCCATGCAGAAAAATATTTGCAGATCACTCAGACACCTCAACACAAAGCGATAATTCAAATTAGAATTGCTTTCACAGATTAAAACCCAGTATGACTTCCATCCCCCACTCCACACTGAGGGCCCAACTCTCTCTCTGCTCCAGCTTGAGACAAATGAACAGGATCCACATTTCTGGAGTACTAGGTCTACCTGCTATCCCCAAGCACAGGAACCACAGCAGGCATCAGAGCCACAGTACCTCTAAACACTCTAAAACTCTCAAATTACTTTTGTCCTGCAAACATCCACAGAAGGAGAAACCATAAAACTCAGTATTTGTCAACAACTAAAACAGGCTCAGGGACAGCAGGACTGCGCTTTGCTGATGGGTAGGAAAAGAAGATTATCCCACATTGCAGGAAAATCTGAGAGAAGCAGGATGTACCAGAAGGTAGCTAGGGCTCAGCATCTCTCTCACATTAAAGATGCCACGGTGTTTTCATGGACTGCAAGCTACAAGGACATCAGCAAGAAGCGCTGGCAGTCACAGCACAAGGTGGTTTGAATGTAAGCAGGTCCGTATCGGCTTCCCTTCAAGTTCCAAGGACAGAGCACAACATTCTTCCGTGTCCTTCATCAAGAGCTGCTGCCCACAGCACTAATGCAAAACAGCAATACCTCACCATCCGTGTTTCCTTTGCAGCCTCGAGGCAACTGACCACAAGGTGCCACTGACTTGGTGCCAGCCCAAACAGCTGGATCGAGCCATCCAGCACCGTCACTCTCCAAGCAAGGTCAGGTTGAGGGAGAGCAAGGCTCTGTCCTAAGCACCTTCCCTCCATTTCTGCAGGGAGATGGGAAGAGTGGTAAGGTAACCACTCAACAGCATGCCACCGTAACTTCCATTTGCCTCCCAGAGCTGCCATCCACACACCAGTAATAGATCTCATCGAGTCAGAAAGAAAACTGGATTGAGGAAAAAAGATAGCTAAAGGCTGAATCTACACAAAACTAAGGTGAGGTCGACCAGGGAAGGTGACAGCACAGCACAAAGAAAGGCATTACCTTCCCCTTCCCAGGGAGACAGGCACAGGATGTACACATTAACCACAAGCCTCCAGATTGCATGCAAGACCTTGCTAAGTCTCAACAGACCTGCAGCATCTACAGTCAAAACCCAAACAAAGCAGGTGTCTCTTTTGTGCCTTCTTCTAGGAGACCCAAGTGCCCCACACCAGTAGCTACTATGCTGCACACAGAACTAAGATGGATGCAACACAAAGCCTCCGGGTTTTTAAGTGCTCTGGCTGCTCACCTCTTCACCTCTGCAAGCACAGCACCTTCAGACTCCACACTTTCCACGGGCTGCCATTGTTTCGCTGTTCTCTCAAGTGTCTTGTCCTGCTCTTCAGTGGACTAAGCCTTGGTTATTTGAGATGCCACACCTCCAGTCGTAGCGACACAGCTGCACATTGTTGGACAAAGCAGCTCTTAACCCTCTGTACAGAACATATGGGACCTGGAGATAAAGTGGTCTTCGTTGACAGGATTTTGTCTCAAGACTCATCTTCCAGAAGTCAGCAGAACAGACCAGCATCTGAAGACCTTCAGAGTCCATTACAAAACCCTCCACTCAGACTGTTCTTGCTGTAGCTACCATACTACTAATAGCAGCATAATTATATAATTCCCCAACCCCTGGTTTAAGAGAAGATCTCAGAGAAGACTAGAAAACTCTAGCGAAATCCAGTAATGGCCTACAAGACACCAATTTAATTTTATCCAAGAAGTACTTGGACATCACAAGGGTGCAGTACTGCATGCTAAAGGAAACTAAGCTGGATTTCCAACTCCACTGGAATCTATCAAATATTCTTCTCAGTATGCCTCAGATATGCTGGGCTCCCTTGTAGCTAATCTCCTCTCTCCAGCTAAATCCAGTCTCACCATAGGAATTTCGACGGCTTCAGAGATGCTTCCGCACACTCTAATCCTTCAGAGGCTCTCAGAAGCTGCACCTTTAATTTCTTAGCGTCACTAGTCTAAGCACTTTTTCCGCTAAAGGAGAAGCAGCACCTCTCTCCCTCACTTCTGCCTGATATCCTGGAAGGACTCTTCCTCAACCCTGCTTATTGCCTCCTCAAAACATCTGGTTCCACGAAGTCTGCTGTGATGGCCCTGAAGATTGCATCACCACTTGGCTCCAAGGTTGGGCCTCTCCGGACATCAGAGGGGGAGCTGAGGCATTGCTCATTGCACTCACCCAGGATGCGAGGCCCTTCTCCCAGACAAATGCGGGACTGCTGCTGCTCACTGCTCCAACAGCACAGCAGTCAGTCTCTACACATAAAAGCAGCTTATGTCCTCAGACAGACCGAGGGGTAATAAAAGAAGTATGCAAGATCTCCCTGGTAGTAGAGGGACAGGTCAGAACCATGCGGTCCCAGGACACAACCAAATCATGCTTTCGGAGACTTCAAGTGAGGCATGTGACAACACAGGCTGTTGTGTCAGAGGTTCTCCCCCCTCACTCACCACCATCACAGCTTACCCATCCCTCAGTTGTCAGTTGGATGAATTCAAGTTGTCAATCACATGAAAGTCTGCTTTTACAGCCGTATCAGCAGCAGATCTAACTGGGTTAAAAATAAACTTGAAGAAAACGCCTAGGCATGGGAACAAGCAGCTGACCAGCAGAAACTTTCTAAATTATTTCACCAGTTCACTTCTGATCAAAACATGTAGATGTAGATACATCCTCAGGCCCTCAAAATTACAGAACTGTAGGCGCTGTCCATCTAACCAAATCTCCAACAAGGCCCCCATTCAACCACCATGGGCTCACTAATTCTTCCCAGCAGCATCAGGGAAGGAGCACATCTCAAGGAGGGAACTGGAAGAACCAGCAGCAGCAGGTAACTGCTTTCAGTGCAGATCCTGGCAGGCACTCCATGCAGGCCAAGCAAGTGGGGTACAAGCCACAAACCCCGAAAACAGCTCCAAGATGAACAGTCCCGATTATCCTCAGACCTGCAGGTCCGTGGGTGAAGAGCATGTGGCAGACACGCCAGAGGAGGCACACACACCCTGTGCAAAGGGACGCAGGAGAATCCCTGGGGACTGAGTGACGGTCCAAGCTACAGGGACACACACGTTTAACAGCCCAGGGGACAGTGAAGTGGGTGCCCTGTGGGCCTGGAGCAAGGCACTTAAAAGAGGAAGGAGGCAAGAAACACTCGATGCCATGGTGATGGGCAAAGTGCACAGACCCACGCAGGCAGGAGAAACCACGTTAACTCCAGCTATTTCTGAAGCGGGTGGCAGCTGTTTGAGCATCCCCAGGATAAAAGCTCTCCAGGATGGATTGAGGAGGGGCATAATTAAACCCCAGGAAGACAATAAATAAAGAGAGGCCATGGAATAGCAGCAAGATCCTAGCGGCCAGGAGAAGAGCTGGCCCTCCATCCCCACCCTCTTTCCTCCCCCATCCATCACCAACTACTTGGGGTTTGGCAGTGTGCTCACTTTCCCACAGTAGCCAGTCTATTACTGTTTGGAAGAGCCTCTTCCTTCCCCTCCTCCCCTCCTTTTCAGGCCACAGGGGTCCTGCTTGGCAGCCCCCGGATCCCCCTCTACTCTGAATGTCTGGTGACCAGCCAATCCCATGCAAAGAGCATTAACCCCTCTTCACCAGGAACAGCCGGAGAAACCTGACTCCATGCTGAGAGGTTTCTCTAGGGTGTCTCTCCCTCCTTCTCTCCTCCCCTTCCCCAACTCCCGCTGTTCATGCTCTCACCTTTCCCCCCCTTTCCTTTCATTTCTCAAAAACTAACTCCAGCCCAGGGAGTGTCACATCTTCCCGAGAATGTTACACAAGCCCATGGGAATTTTTCTTGGATCACAAACAGACCCTTATTTATCTGTCTCTTCTGCCTTTGTTCTTCATTTCCTCTTTCAAGACTTAGGCAAGACCTCGACACAGTGCTGCCTGGATCCCCCGCTGCCACTTCACTTTGTTATTATTTTCGGAAAGAAAGTGCTGATAGGCAGAGAGCTCTTCAATGCCTTGCCCCAAGGCAGGAGTAAGTCAGCCCAGACTCCCACCTCTGGGGTGGACAAAGGGCATGAGCTCAGGGGCTCTGGCTTGCAGAGACAACCCCCCTGCTTATGTTATCCTTCTGACTGCAGCATCGCAGCCCCTCAGATTAAATCCCCACGAATCAATTCTGCAGTCACGGCTCTATGCTGATAACAGGCATATGGTACCACAAAAAGGGGCAGTTTCCCAGAATGAAATCAAAAGCCTCCTAATGCACTTAACTCAGGGTCACATAAATCTCTCTTCTGCCTCCCACAGACAACTGGATCTTGTTTACAGGCATTGCAGCAGGCCTGGGTCTCAGTAATATGTTTACTACTTCTTCACAAACATTCCCTTTCACTAAGCAAAGCAGTACCCTGATCTCCAGATTAATCCAAGCAGAAAGAACTGGGAGCAGGTCTGTGGGGAAAGAGGGAGAAAGTTTGTATTCATCAGTGAAATCAAATGCCACCCCAGACATCACACAGATTTGGGGACCACTTGTCTTCACATTCTTCCTTTAGGTTGCATTATTTCTTGAGCAGGATGAGGAGGAATTCTGCATTTAGCCAGTTGCTGATGCCCCTGACAAGAGGTAAACCATTTGATGAAAGAATGGGTTTTTTTTCAGGCTGAAGAACCCAAGAACCAGGCCAGGGCAAGGTGGGACAGCACAGCTTGTCCAGGGAACATACAGCGATTGCCTGTCCAGCTCTGCCCCAAATGCAAAAGCCACAAGTGGACACTGCACATAAAAACAGGGAAGCTGAGCATTTCTGCTCAACTGCACGACAGAGCAGTTTAGTACCACAATCACTTGATTACAGGCCAGGTTTCTTTCCTTCTCCACCCTCAGTCATTTTCCTCCCCGTTCAGGTCTTCAGTAACACGAACATTTATATTGAACTGTGTTTCTGAGAAGTCAGCTGCCACAAAGAGGTCAAAAAGGAAGGAAAGGAGAAAGACAGAACTAATGTGTAAGCACATTATGAAAATCTGTAATAAACAAGAAGGATGTGTAGTGCAGGAGGGGAGCTGCAGTCATGTTGAAGTCAACAGGACAAGCAGGGCAGAAGCAGGACAGCCCACCCGTGTGGAACAGCAACCCACCACAGTGAGGCACAGGGACAAAGGACATCAAGCTCCTACCTAGCTGGGCTACCCAGCTCATCTTCACGATGTTCTGCTGCTGCAAGAGCCTGTAACAAACTGCCCCAGTCTCCCTCTGCCCTCCGTTGGTTTCTCGTCAGGGTTTAATCACTGAGAAGGGATGGGAACTTCAGCTGCACAGTTTGCTACTCAACCACTAGATCTATCCAGTGCTCAGGTCCTGATGATCTTGTGTAAAGTCTAATGGACCTTGTCATGACAAATCTAAAATTTGGTGAGACAAAATGGGCCTCTGAAAGAAAAAAAAAATGCTTTCAAGCATCTAAATATTTTAGAGAAGAGTCCAGAAGGTCCCTGCCCCCAGTCCACAACACAGCACTGTAATTGAGTCAGGGACCAAATCCAAGCACCAGATCCACTGTCTCCAGCTTGACACAGTTTCTTTAGTGCAAAGACAAGGCCCTGAACTCAGGAACCTCTCACATAGTCCCAAGCCATGGAGACGCTCAGCAGTATCACACACCTGAGTGATGCAGAAACCAGAACTGCATTTTCAGGGCAGTTCAGCTGCGCAGAGCCACATGCAAACAAACATGGGCAGAAAGGAAGCCCACAGCACTTCCTCATCACTAAGTGATAAGACTCTGGATGCCTGACAAACTCCACTTCCCTCCCCCCCAGTGCTCACGGGAAGCAAGAAGACTCTGTTCCAGAGCACAACTGCACTATAAATAATTCAAGAGACTGCTAAATTATGCAAAAGCAATCCCATCGTCCCCCCGGCCAAGCTGAATGCAGGTGTGGTCAACCCTTCCTCCAGAAGTTGCTGCTAGATAGGGATTCTGAGGCCACAGAGGCTTTGTGCTAATAGCACATATCTGAGAGCACATCGGCCACTTGCTCACAGCCAGGCTTGCACCGAACAATGGCACAACAGGAGCTATTTGGGGACACAGGGCCAATGGGAAACAGCAGCTCCTTTAACCCACCTCTTCTCCAGAGACCTCGCATGGCCCCAGGAGGAAATGTAGAAAATTGTGTCCCCTTCAAGCAAGTCTGCTCAGTAGGTCTTGCCTCCATGGATCGGATTAGCTGGCAAAAGCTGCAGCTGGACAGCACTGGCACAGTGAGGCAGGGAAGAAAGGACTGCTGGGGCAGGTGGGAAGGAGAAAAGGGAACAAAAAAAACTCTGGAGCAGAACAGTTTTGCTAGCACAAATAATGTACAGGGAAGGCTGAGCTGAAAGCAGAGAGAAACACTGTCTGTTCTGCTGCCCCAATCTTCTGCCTTCGGGAGATCCTGCTTCCCTGAATATCAGGGCTTCCGAAGTTTCCCTTGGAAATGGGGTCATTAAGCAACAGAGTGCAGCTCATGCTGATCACTCCAGGGCGCTGCTCTCCTCATTTACCCTGCCCTTTGCTCTGCCTCAGAGCCAGCCCTCACACTACAAGCTCCATGAAAACACGTCCTCACACACAGTGAGCACCATGCACACTCAGCCCCTACACGGACAAATCCTTCTTCCAAAACCCTACCTTTCCTAGCTGCTGCAGCCTCCAAGATCTGTCCATGCCCAATGTGCTCGGCCCGCACAGGCCTCCATCCTCCTCCTTTTCCCTGCTGCCCAGCTAGAAGTATTTGTGTTAGAGGAAGGAGGAACTGAAAGCACTACCGTAGCCCTCTCTTCAGCTTCAGCACAACATGCTTAAAATCTCAAAGCTCTAGCTTACCTTCCCCTTCTTTCTTAAAGGGCTCAGCATCTAGGAGAGAGACTCTTTCATGACTCTCTGCCATGGTGTCTCCCCGGCTTTCTGTTCAGTTTCCAGTATCTGCACGCCAAGACAGGGGATCCCAGGGCAGATAAAGCCGGCGTAGCAGAGAGCTGTGCTTAGATCACAGGTTTCACAGCTGCGAAGCCGCTATGCAGCGGGTCTGATTTGCATTAGTCTTTCAGGTGTGCTCCAAATCTGCCTGCTGCAGCTTTGCCGTCGTGCAAGAGACATGCGGCAATATCCCAAGATAAAAATTACCCCAAAGCCTTGAAGGGATCATGGAATTTGATTCTGCCTGTTAGCCCTAGCCCAGCCTGTATGGATTTACATATAGAGGGGAAAACAACACTGAGGGAAAGGCAGCAGGGAGCTGGGATTATAGATTAGGCAGCAGATCAAGGAGGAGATATCTATGGCAAAAAGGGCTGCAGAACCCCAGCAGAAAGTTATCGATAATGCCTGGCTCAGCACCCACACCCAGCTGTTCTCCAGGATTTCCGAGACAGCCAGCAGCAAAGCAAGTACAGGAAGCGTCGCACTTAGGTTGCTGGTCTCCTGACAAGCCCCTGCATTTGCCACTGGGCATGGCACAGCCTTGCTCCACGCCTCAGTTTCCCTGTGTGGGAAATGTGAGAGACTTTTCTACTCTGGGTAAGGGCTTACCTAATTAAGAGAAGCTTAATAGGTTGCTTCAAGGTCCTTGGAGAGAAATTCTGTCAGAATGCAAGATACAGATGATCCTCAGAAAGAGGAGAAGCCCTCTCTGCTTTTCTCCCTTCTGGTCAGCCACATCTACCTCTCCTCATCTTCTTCCTGCTTGCAATTTGTGCATTACGGGCTGAAAAAGACTACTGGCAAAGCTCAGTGCGGCCATAGCCCACAGCCACGGCTGCTGTTTTGGAAAAAGCCTATTTAGACAGAGACCTGGGCACTCCCCTAGGTGGGGAAACAAGGAACCTTAGTGGAGGTCATCAAGCTGCCTATTCAGCTAGGGGGGTTATCTCGGTACAAAAGGCCAAGGCCCCAACAGCAAGCAGCTCACATAACTTTTGCTGTCCTAAAGCAGGGAATAATCACTTCCAAAGTCACAATTCTAGAACAAGCCCTTCCTGTTTGTAAGGCAGCCAGGTCCCTCGATGCTGCTTCTTCCCTCAGCCTGCCTGATGAAAGCTTGGTACTCCCTTTTACCTATCAGCTCTATCGGGCAAGTTTCTGAGCACAAAAATACACCCACCCTGCTACAGGTGCTCAGAGGTCTGAAGAGCAGGAGGTACCTGTTGTACTTCAGGAAGAGCTTTGGGAAGTAAAGGGTCTGCGTGTCAAGGAACACAAAGACGTCAGAAAAAGAAGATAAAGAAATCATGTTTCTGCCTTCCTGAGATATGCAGCCAGAGTTTATTCCACAGGGATGCAAGCATAGAGTGCTTTTGTAAATCCCACACCACTGCTCCAGCACAGAGCATTCCTCTTCACCTTCCCCTGGAGAAGGGGGAACTCACCAACTCTGTGACAGCAACTCTGCCCCAACCCCTGGGACAAGCAGCTGGTCCCGGCAACCCACCCAGCACTGCTGCTGTGGCACAGCCCAGTCCTTGCAAGACACTCACCTAATGCTATCAAAGCGCCCCAAACCTGACCCAGAGGTGCCCACAATGCCAGCCTTGGCCCCTCCATGCAGCTCTGTGATGGCTCCTCTTGTGCCTGCATCACTGACCCGACAGCACGGTCCACATGTGCAGTGCAGATACATCACCACCTTTCCAAGAACATCCACGATGGGCAACAGCAGGCATTCCTAAGACATCCCCCACATCCCCTTAGATTGCACTGCCTCATGTGCCTACCTCCCCAAATTTCAGATCCCCACTGTAACGTTTCACTGTAGTGTCCTGATGGCATTTTGTGCTAGTGAAGCGCAGCCTGACCTTTTGTGTAGAACTGATGGGTGACAACGGCAGAAAACATGTGGGCACAACTACCCACACTTTTCTGCTTCTGTAGCCAGGGCTGATAACATGAACCAGCCCTTTGAGGCACCTTCCACTGACCTAAAGTCATGAAGACATCTCTTGTGCCAGTCAGTACGCCCTCCGCCTTCCTCTCTGCCAGAGTTACTGACAGCTGTACCAGCCTTCGTTAGCACCACCTCCTCCAGCTACATCCCACTGATTGGGTCACAGCTTCCAACAATGTACAAAGGGCTCATTTTAGAGCAACTAACCCCACCTAAAGCCTAATTGGCCTTTAGGAATGAATGCTGGCCCAGCTTGCCCCATCTATCCATCACCAAACTCCCCCACGTCCTTCTTCCACCTTCATGATTCAACACAGAGGCTGGAGGGTGTGGGGCTGGCAATTTGTGACAGCAGGTGCACCTTAAAGATGCTGTTCTCAAGAGAGGAGGGAGCTCAGACAGAGCAAGCCGAAAACTCAGCTAGAAACCTTGCCACGAGACAGAGTTTATCTCTGCTTGCTGACAGGTCAAAGCAAGGGAGGGACAGAGAGAAACTTGTCTATCCTAAGGTGCCCTTCACATACTGAATGTGCACAACAACATCTACATGCACTGCCCTCAACAACTGCCGTACCCTTGACTGCTTACATGCTCCACATTTACTGCAGGCATAAACACAACAAAAGTGCCTGTGTTCCATGGTAAGTGCATCCAGCAGGACCCGCGTGCCTTGCCACATGCGCCCAGCAAGCAGCCACCCCCGTTTGTCACACCAGCACCCCTTGAGGACATGCAGTAAGCATGTCACACCAATCTGGCAGGCCCTGGTGTCACACCACACTCAGCCAGTTGCGCGTGGGAGAAGAAGGAGAAAGGTAAACATAAGGCACACGGGAAGCCCACAAGCACACAAACCTCACAGGTACGCTCCTCAGGCAAACACACCGAGTGTGTCCGTGCCTGCCATGTGCCTGGCTGAGGTTCAGTGGGCTCTGTGCTCACCATGCAGCCCCAGCAAGCCTCCACACCAGCCATCCCTGTCTCATGCTGGGCACAAGTACGCCAGCTAAGTTCATAGTTGTGAGCATCCACTGAAGCTAACATTCCTGCAAGTACACTTACTACGTTCCACCCACTCTTCTTGACCTTCTTGCTAAGACAACCCTTGTGTGCTACCCAGGCAACTCTTTTTCCAATCTTACCAGCATTTTCATGGAGGGAGGAAAGCAGGCAGGCAGCTGAGCCCCCAAACCTGCTTTGGAAACAGCCCTCCCCATTCTGGGCACCTCCAGTGGAGGTGAGCCTCAGCAGCACCTAGGACCAAAGGTATACTAGCCAAAAGGCAAGCCGCTGGGCCACCAAATTAGGAACTGGGCAAGAAAACACACCTGCAGCTAGCCAGAATCCATCCCCTCTCCTAAGGATATAATTGCCATATGCAGGGCATTAATAAACAAGCTATGCAGGTATAACTGAGTCCTCGCAGGGAGAAATGCTATACCGTGCAGTCGATTTATTACCACTACTGCAAAATCACCTGAGGGTGTAGAGGAGCTATAAATCTTTGAGGGACTTTTATGACACGCAACAGAAGAGCCACAGCTTCACTCCTCTTCTGCAGTTTGCAACGGCTTTCATTCAATGCTTATTTTATAGTGCTACAGGGGGGCTGGAGACTCCTCAGGAATAGCTGAAAGGACTGCTCTTCTCCCACTCCAGCTTGGAGGACGTGTTCCCAGCACTGCAACTGGGGCTGAAACGAGCACAGGTGCTACAGCTGTGTTTAGGGGTCTTCAGAAACTGGGGGTTTGCTGGAGTGCAGGGACACCCACAGTCCTCCCTCCCCTCAGAGATGTCTCTCCATTGCCTCAGGGTCAAGCAATGAGTGGTAGGTCCTGCTTGAGTTCTGCTCTCCTCTGAGAAGTTGGCACCAACAGGAACTTGCAAGTGCTTCCTAAATCACAGGCATCAGCTGGACTCAAACACCACGGCTGCAGGTGGGACCCACAGAGCACAAGAAACACCCTTTGGGGATGGAACCTGAAAAGTTCCTGCTGACTCACACCCTGCTTAGGTGAGGGATACAGGGGCAAGAGTAGGCAGGAATTTGAAATTCAGTTTGCACAGGCTTGGGGGTTCCTGGTGACTCAAGTCATATTCGTTAGCAGGGGTGCCACCGAGTGTTTTCACAGGCTTGAACTTCCCACTCAAGAAGAGAGATCTGGAATTAACTGGAGGCTCGTTCTGTGGGAGGAGAGGTCCTCAGCATCCACACTACGTGCTGGAGACAGGGCAGGCACGCTCCTGACCCAAGCTCTGCCCTAGGGTGCGAAGGAGAAGTGCAAGCCCCCAGCTTCATTTCTGGGAAATAGGCAGGGTTCCCCGCGACACAGGCGCAGCTCGAGGAGACGCAGCATGAGGAAATCCCCGAAGAAAAGCCACGAGCTGAGACACTGAGAGAAGCCTCTCTCCATCCCGCGCCACGCTCCCTCCCTTACTGAGCTGTCTGAGGAGGTCTAGAGCTGCAGCAGATGCCGTGTTCCCCATCAACCTTGTCACGCTCGCCCAGGGAGCAAAACTCTCGCAAGGACTGAGCTACACCAGCCTGTGTCACTCCGGCAGGACATACAGCTATTCCAGCCCACAAACAACCCCAGAGCCCTGCACGAGCGGGGAGAACTTGGGTGCCCGCGTCCCTCTGCGGCCAGCCCCGAACGGGGGAACTGCAGCCATCTGACACGGAGACAGAGCAGGGCAGAGGGGACGTTTGATGATACACATATATTTGTATGGATGTTTTCCCTCCCACGCACGCACTCCTGTTACTCCTTCTCGCTTGCTGCAGGCTTGGCACGCATCCCCAGCCCGTGCCCTCCTCGCAAGCCGAGCCCGGGCAGCAGATGGGCCTTCGCTGCAGTGCCCCGGCCGGAGGGAGGGTGCCTCCATCCCCGGCGAGCCCTCCGCTGCGGGCAGGGGGCTGGCAGCATCACCTCCCTCCTCCCCACAGCCGATGCTCCCTAGCAGGGGATGCCGGGATTATGGGGGGGGCGTGGGGAGGAGGGGGGGAGAGAATAAAAAAATAGCAGTAATATAAATAAATAAGGAGGGCGAAGGTGGGGGCTCGGCGGGGGAAGCCTCTCCGGCAGCGCTCGCAGGGGATGACGCCGCACCCCCGGGCCGAGGCACAACTTGCAGGTGGCGACAGCGGCGGGGGGAGGGACCGATGGGGG
>VYXC01012880.1:956070-1056291 GCA_013397175.1 Platysteira castanea
CACGGCCCGGCCGCCCCCCGCCTCCCCCCGCAAAGGAGCCCCGCGGATGGGGGCCCGGCGGGGCGCGCAGGGCCGGGGGTGGGTTATCGAGCGGGCTGCGGTAGCGAGTGCCGGGCCAGGCGGTGCCCCCCGAGGATGCTGCGGGGCCGAGGCAGAGGCGCCGTGTCGCCCGCAGCCCCGCGGCAGAGCCGCCCCCCCAGCACCTCTCCCCACGGCCCGGGGGGCGAGCGAGGGCGGGAGCACTCGTTGTTTGGCGGGAGGGAGGCGAGGCGAGGTGGGGATGCGTGAGCTGCCTTGCCCAGCGACATCAGGAAGTTTTGCTGCGGTGCCAGAAATACAACCTGCGTCTGCTGACTCCTGGTCGTGCACCCTAACCGCAAAAGCTGCCTTTTCTCAATTCAACTTTTCCCTGCCTTCTTCCACGTTGGGCCCATCTTTGGAAAGGAAAACAAAGCCAAGCCCAAACCATAACACCACCACCCCCTCTCCCCTGGCTGAAATGCACCGCTACTAACATGCCGAAACACAACCGTGGGACCTCACCCCTTGCGGCCAAGAGTGAGCGAAAGGTCAAAAGGAAGCAGAACCAGAGTACACCCTTCCTCGACATTTCATGGGAATTTGGAAAAACAGCACATTAAAAACAAAGCCTCGGTGCCAACGCCTCCCCAGCTTGCCATTTATCATGTGAGCGAGCTGGGCAGCGAGCTGGGTAGAACGTGAGAAGTGGCTCTGTCAAATTGCCGCTCCCTCTTCTGAGCAGCACTTGTGGCATCCCAATGGGGATGCACAAGAGGCTGCCCTACCTCTGATCTCGTGCCTGGCCAGCACCAGAGAGGGTTTCCATGGGAAAGGGTCAGCCTAATTTTGATTTTTAAGGCCAAGATGGGGAACGTGTCAGAACTCAGGCGAACAGACAGCATAATTGAAGGGGAATTTTCCCCAACGCCAACTCAGCTAGAAGGATGAGTAAAGACAGTCAGAGGTCAGCTGGATTCAGAACTGCCTCTAGAGTATTGTAGAAGTATTGAGGGAAAGGAATGAGGACTGAGGAGGAAGACAACGATACAGCAAGGGAAGTTCTCACGACATGAGGGAGGTCATTTTGTGGCAGACACGATACTGCACCAGCACAAGTCCTTGGGGACACTGAAGGGCTCCACCTCGATGACAGCAATATCATATTGGTGAGAACGCACTGGGAAGACAACATCCCCATCTCTGTGTGTTCAGGATGAAGTTTCTCTCTGACAAGACTATGCTCTTCAAGACAGTCATGGGTCCCTAGCAGAGAACTAGGCTTGAAGGGAGTCCTCAGCTCCTAAATCCCTAGTGAGAATTTGACAGCCATGATTCAACTTGCATTGAGTCCATGATTGCTTCCCCCCACCCCGCCAAGGTGGCTGGCAAGTGATGGCATTAGCCTTCCATGTGTGGGTGATTTCAGCTCTGGGAGTATAAAAATCCTATTTGGGATGGACAGCCATCACCAATTCATTTCCCCCAGCCAGCAAACACCCATCGCAGAAGGGATGGTTGGCACTAATGGGAAAAAACATCACTATTTCAAACCTCCTTTGCTCATAAAACATTATCCCTTTGCTTCAAATATTACCCCTGGGGTGCTGTGAAGACAGCTAACACTTTTCCATGTTAATGTGATAGAACTGAGGGCTTACGGGCTCACCCAGAGATTGCAAATGTTCAAGAGCATCAGACCACAAACCTAGAGGTAGAATTACGTCCTGTGCACAGAGAGACATCTGCAATACCTTAGCTCCTCGGTCTTGTGACAGTGTTTGCCACGCTCGGTACTCCTAAGTAGAGAGAGGCTCCTGCAGCCTCCCTGAGGTGTCTGCCTCTCTGCTACGCTATGCAACAATGTGAATGGGAATGTGGGATTTTAGCTTCGCCTCTGAATCTTTGTGTGAGGAAAGACAGGATTTTGCTCTTCTTTCCTGAGCTAACCCCAGAGCAGAATGATGCAGAAGGCTGTTGTTTCAGCATGTGCTAGTACACTGCCAGATGCAACAGCATGCTGGTATCCCCTTCACAACAGTGCAGCTGCATCTGTTCCTCCTCTCAAGCGAGACCTGGTTTCCAAAGCCATGTGGTTCTGGGTTTGTGGGTCCAGACACAGAAGCTGGGGGGTTTATATACTTTTACTAATGGTATTACGTGCTTTGATGGCACCAGAGTGAGTCTGTAGTCTTAGTAGTATCAAAGCACCTCATGATTTCTACTTTACTCAGTCATCATCCCCTTTCCTAAAGGTAAAACCCCCAAACCTCTGGCACTGTTTTACATAAAATAAACAGAGGATTAGAAAAGTTATGTGTTTTGCTGGAAGCCAAACAGAGAGGTTGTGCTAGGGTAGAAAATTGACTGTGGATCTTGAATTAGCACCCTAACCATTGCCGTCTGTGGAGCGTTTTCTCTCTGCTTTGCATACTTCGGTTTGAGGCATGCTGGACAAGCTCCCTTGGGATAAGGAGTCATTTTTAGCCCAATTCCTTACAGAAATGAAGTCTCACAATCATGTTGTCTATCTGCCTGTCTATCAACCACCCACGTACGGTTTGAATCCACTGGCCGATTTCAACCCAACTCAGCAGCAAGGAAGGGATTTTACAGCAAAACAATTCAGATGAGCTCCATGATGAGCCGAAAGAGAGGAGGGAAGAGAGGAAGGAAAAGAATGCTCATATGTGCCTGTGGGCTGCATGGCGTCCAAACACCACTTCTGGCTTGGCATGTGATGCTTCCAGCCCCTCCCCGGGGCAAGAGAGAGGGATTGAGCTCAGGTCGATGTGTGGGGCTGGTGAGGCCAGGAGGTAGCTGTGCACACTGCAGGGATGTCCTGGGCGTGCAGCAACCCCAGGCATGAATGTAGCAGAGATGTTCATCCTGCCGCTGGCAAGAGCAACTTCTGCTCTCCACGCTCCCTAACCCCCGCCGGCTGCTCCTCCGGGAACAACAGCCGATTAACATATTGCAATGAGTTAACCTTAAATGGTCTAAAAATCCAAACGTCTGCATGCAAATGAATTCTGATGGAAGCAGCAAGATAAAACACCAGCCAGCCACAGCTGAGCCTGTTTACTAGCTGAGACACTTTCGTGTTTGCAGGTAAAGCCAAGGTGGTGCTCTCAGTCCTGTGACGATTTGCACCTCCCTACTCCATGCTTCTGCCTTGCCGGGTGCAAGGCTTTGAAACAAAATATTGTTCTAAACGGGTTTTTTCTTATATTTTGGTGGCCATCATCTGTGAGATGCCCTATTTTCTTCCTCTTGGGCAGTGCCAAAAGTGGGTGGTGTGGGCAAGAGCCTCCAGGCAGGGTGTCAGGCATATGTTGGGCTTTACAAACCCAGTGGATCTGGTAGCTCCAACCTGCCATCCAAAGGCAGGGGATGGAAAGGCCCTTCTCCGTCACTTCTCGGTGAACCTGGTTCGCGCCCGAGGGGCTCTGCTCAGCTGCTATTAGGTAAGTTGTCTTCACCCTGTGGTTAATGCTGATAAGCGATTCTTGGTCTCTCTGTGTGCAAGTCGTTGACATTTGGTTAACTCCTTCACACTGAATTACAGAGCAGAACTAATGGTGGCAGAGCCAAACTTTCACTGTCGCCCTTTCTCCAGAAGATCACCAAAAGGTCACATCTTTCCCCCCGCCCTTTGGAATTAGGGTCCTTTTAATGCCCTTTGGAGCTAGACTCTGCAAACAAAGTCCTCCTTTGAGCCAACCAGTCTTGAAATCCGATGCCCTTGTTCACTTTGCACTGCTGGTGGCAGGGAGGGAAACAGCAAAGTGACATTTCTATCGGTCAAAAGGCAAACGGCATAAGACAATGATATTTATCTCCTAGCTGAGTGTTCTGAGGCCTTGTATCTGAAGAAAATTACAGTCACTGGCAATCACCGTTTCCACCAATCAGGCTGTAGTTGAGCAAGTGGGAAGATGAACAAGTGCTGGTACAAATACTCAGGGACTAACCCTCATAGCAGGATCCGCCCAGAAAAGACGCCTTGTGTGCAACAGAAACAAACAAATGCCTTTAAACTTGCACTGGTGTTAAGTAACATAAAACTTTGCCAGGTAAGGACTGTTTGCTCTCATTTAGGGGTTTCTGGCAGCCCTGCTCCTTGGATTATTTGCTGAAATGCAAATAGCATTTGGCTATTTTTCAGTTTGCAATCTTAAAGGCAAAGAGATTGAGTTTCGTCCTCATCTTCTACTACGGAACAATTCTGGGCAGCATGACAAATCCAGTCTTTCTGCAGCTGGGAGGGCAAAGGACAGCAGTGGGCATGGAGGCAAAGGGTGTCTACTGCCATCAGCCTCCTGACAGGCCCAGTTCACAGCACATGTACCTGCCAATGCCTCTCCAGCCTGCAGACTCGTTAGCATGGAGCTATGTTTTGTGGTAGAGTTTTAGACTACTTGATGTATCAGAGGTTCCACCACTGTCTCTAGGAACAACGGAAATATAAGTAATACCAAGTCAGCGGTGGCTCGTAGGAAAGGTGAAGCAAAAATTTGGTTTGGCAGCAACTGAGTATGTTTCAACATAAGTTTGATAAAAAGCTCCACCATGCAGTCAGTAAAAAAAAAGAAGAAGTGGTTTCACAGGTATCTCTGCAGCAAGGCAGAGGAGGTTTTTAACAGCAATCACATGTAAGCAGCTCAGGGCACTGAGAATCCTGATGTCACTGCATGCTCCTGTTCTGAATCACCTGCTCTGAGTATGACAGCACACCCTTCTTGGGGAAGAAATGCTGCCTGGCTGGGTGTTTCCTGGTGTCCTCCCCTTAGGAGCAACAGCAAAGAGAACAGGAGAATGTTGTCTGCCTTCATTTCCCTAGCTCCTTTCACTGTCTGAGGTTGGGCTAGCGGCACCCTCCGGCGTGCAGGGGGTCAGTAACTGCCAGCTCTCCCAGCGATGGACACATGAGCCAACAGGTAATCACCACTTGACCTTGGAAACCAGATAAGCAAGCCAGAGGATTTTTTTTTCCGGTGTACGGAACTGGACAAAACAAAGGTGAAGGTGAAGTCAAAAGGAACACATCTCTATGCATTTTGCAACAACACAGGGTGGAAGGATTCTGGGAACATGCTGGAAGTTCTGTCTATCCCAAAGGAAGGGCTGGGTGCCTTGGGGATACACGGAGCTGTTGCTGCGGTCAAGGAGAGGCAGACGACCTCTTGGAGGGAGGCAGTTTGCTCCTTCCCTCCTTTCCAAGGCTGAGTTTTGCTCTTCACGCTTAAGAGTGTTAATTTGCTTTTGCAAATTATCACAACATGAGGGGAAAAAAAGCCTGGAGCAAAGTGAACTGCATTTCTCTCTCCACACACAGCACCCCCAGCTATCACCTGTCACCCCTCTCCAGTCCCCAGTTCACAATTTTGCAGACACTTACTCGGTGTTTCTCCTCACTAAATCAGGCTCAGGTTAAATTGACCCACGTCTGCGCTTCTCTGGGCCTGCTGCCTCCCCATCTCCCATCCTCCTCTTATCCTCCCTTGCTGCGGTTCTGGCCTGCCGGGAGCTCCCAAAGGAGAGCTGAGAAGTGCCATGGGGAAAGCAGGGGCAAAGGGGGTTTTCTCATTGGCCACTTTGGTATAGTTTCCAAATCCTCTGAAATGGAGCTGTGCCATTAGAAAATGAAGTCCTGGTCCCATGGAGGTGCTGAGGGGGAAGACAAGACCATCGCATGCTCTCTCCAGCCTTACCATCCTTCATCCTCACCACAGGGCCTCCTCCAGACCTGAACTCCAGCACCTACATATCAAGCTACTCACCAGTCATGGTATCTCTAGGCACATTCACTCCCAGCATGGTTCCAGGCAGTAACCACAGCCAAGACAGGGATATGGTGACAAACGCCTTCTTTCAGAGACGCATCCAGTACAGCAGCAGCCATGTGCTTGGGCAGACTGAGATGTGTGTCAGAGTGACTTTACCAGCATAGGCAGGAAGGAAAATGGCACGCTGGGGTGGTTTTTGTCTGGTGGCTGTAATCTGGAGGGGTTTTACTTTGCTGTTTGCATTCACTCCAGATGAATCTTCACCTCCATCAGCTTCTGGGGTGCCGCCCGATGTGTCTGATGCTGCCCATATCCAGCACCCACAGAGAAGGAAAAGCCCTGGTGCCACAGCACTGTAGTGCCACATGCCTCTGACCCAGAGCCTGGTGCTGATCTCAGTGTTTCAAGCAGTCAGTACCTTCTGGGGCTGAAGGAGGAAACTTGGGGAAATGCAGGAAGGTGCTGTCAGACTGGACATGGCCAAATCCCAGAGCCCACATCCTCTCCATGATGTGAAGCCCGAGCCATAGCAGAACTCTCACCTGTACCTGCAGCTCGACTGTTTGGCTGCAAAGCCGCTGGCTGAGCGGTTGTGCTCAGCTTGCAGCCAGGGGGATGCCAAGAGAGGCTTGGGCAGCACCAGAGCGAGGTAAGTGGTGGAGAGATGGATGGAAAACAGTGCCAGAAACCACAGGAAGCTAGCTCCCTGTGGCTACGGTGAAGCAGCGGTTAACTCTTCTGTGCATGCTGTGGGGGCCCAAAGCGTTCACCAGCAGTGGGAGAGATTTACCTTGGGGCACCCAGGAAGGGACCCTGGGCCTTTTCTGTGGGAGCTGGAGCTGTTGGTCAGGACCAGGCGGGCTCACTTCAACCTGTGGATTTTCTCTGGCTGCCTGTTGCTTGGGGATGGCTCCAACACCTCTGAATTGTGACTTTTCCTCGCATAAATCAGAGACAGGAGAAACACATTAAACCATAGCCATGCCCATACACTTGCAGAATTGCTCCTGGGACAATGTTTTCTGGAGTTGGCTTTGAAACATTGATGGAAATGAATGAACCAACGTGGTGTGGTTTCCACCACAGCCTCCCTGAAAGTACATCTTTGCCTTGAAGGTCTCAGGTGAGGCACCAGTCCAGCCATCCCTTCTGCTTTCCATTGCCTTCCCCTCTTAGGCCTTGATGTTGATCTGAGGCTTCCTTGAATTGGCACCTTTTTCAGCATTTTTTCTTGTCTTGTTGAGAACACATCTATCAAAAAGCCACCAGCTGGACTTTAGACCACCCAGCCATGCAGAGACATGGCAAGTGGCTTTGGGCAGGGGGTGAGGGTAGGGCCAGAAGTACTGCAGCCCCTGATAAGCACAACCCCATGCCAGGTGAGGCTGGCTTCCATTGCAGCCGACCTCCTCTGGCAGCACAACAGCTGCTGGTCCCCTCACCTTCCCCCATCCAACCCCTGACACAGGCAAAGGCACAATGGGATTTGCAGCCAAATGAGTTAAACTGCTGCTGACTGAATGCGCTTTGACTGGGCCTGGGTTGATTTTCCCGGCCCCTGTGATTGCAACCAGAGCCAGCTGCATGTGTTGATAAGGCCTTTGACAACATTGTGGAGAGGAGTTATCAATGTTGGGCGGGGCTGTTTCGAAGGTACAGCTCCTTCACCACTGGCAGGGGAGATGGATGCAGGTACCAGAAGGTGCTTACAGCAGCCAAAAAACATCCCTTACAAGTAGTGAGCAACCACGGCAGCCCCATCGAGGGCAACAATCAGGACATGAGGGAGACCTCAGCCTGCCCCACACTGTGCTGGCAGGCTGCTTGCCTCACCCCTGCTTGCACCTCGATCATACAGACTCACAGCTCCTCCACCCTAGGCGAAGATGGGGACACGGAGCACTGTGACATCCTGGAAATCCAATAGCTGCCTATCCCTTCAAAGGGGACCCCCAAGGAGGATGCTGTTGTCTATGTCTGGAACTGGCAACTACAACACGTGGGCCATTTGCTCTCCGCTTGTGTGCTTGTCCTGTCTACATCTCATTTTATTGCTCTTTCCTGAAGTACTTGTGAGATAAAGAGGCTTATCAAAGCATGCCAGAGAGAACCATTTAAACAGTCTTGGTAGGGGTGACAGGCACAGGCAGGAAAGCCAATGAATCCACCGTCAGCAGGACAACTCTGGCCCTGCAGCCTCTTAGCTGGCAAATTTTGGCTGCATTGGCTTAAACATGGTGCTCTCCCAGGCTGCAGTGAACAAACCACACGAGCGAGGTGTGAACCAGAGCGGCTCTCCCAGGCTCATTAATCTGGCTGAACCATTAAACCCTGCTCGGGGTGATGGTTTATTGCAGGGCTAATGTGGCTGCGCTGCCGCGGGCGGCACGCTCGGCCTGGCCTGGCACGCCCTCACAGAGACCCACAGGCCCTGCCTGCACGGGGCTCGCGGCCCCACAGAGCCCTCCGCGGAGGCTTGCTCATCTTCCAGGCCAGGGCAGATTCCCAACTGCCCAGAAACACAAAATTTGGAAAGCAAAACGAGACCTGGGAAGGAAATGACACTGAAAGATCTGATTGCATCTGAGCTGCCTGCAGCTGAGCAGGGTTAAAAGGTAACTGAGCCCGGCTTGCTGTCACCACCAGCCTCCCCACGAGCAGGCTTGGCCTCCTCCCGGGCACTTTCAAAATCACTGGGTCAGCCAGTGACCCATTTTGTCAAAGTGGCTAAGGTTAACCACAACCATTTCGTGGCCAGCCTTTGCTTGCCCAGCTCATGCTGCCCATGCCAGTGCAAGCAGAGCTTCACGTGGGGTGGTTGGCCAGGATCAGCGCTGTCGCGGCCAGGGGAGAGGGAGGAAGCAGTGGCTTTATGTCAGGGTGCAGCTGCCAGCTGAGGTATCCCTGTGGGTCAGTTAGGGCAGCAAAGGAGGCTTTGGTATGTTTGCGTGCTCCAAGTGCTGCACAGGGCTCACTTCGTCTCGCCTCCTGGATGAGGTGTCACAATTTACTGTCGTGCTTGGGGCACCTCCGTGGGAGGAACGCGAAAGGGGCTGCTGCATGTTGCCCCTCAGACCAGGTCCTGTGGGAGAAACACCTGGCCAGGAGCTGCCGTGTCGTCAGACGGCTCCGTGGTGGGGATGAGCTGGGGATCAGGACAACAGAAAGTACTTCACCCAACCCCTTGCCCTCCGGGTGCAGCACACACCAGCACTGCCAGGCTGCCACAGGGCTCGGAGTACTCCGGCGCATTTCCCAAGCCCGAGGTCTTGTCCCCAAAAAGCTCCTGAGTTTGCAGAGGGCTGTGTGCTGCCATTCGTGGTGTTCCTGCCCTGCCTGGAGACGGGCTTTGAGGTGTGAGGAGAGCATGGTGCCAGCACCAGAGAGGCACATACAGGGGGAGCAGAGTCGGTGCCCTGACCGGGTGTCAGAGCAGAAGAGGGGGCTGCTGACATCTCCGGATGCAGCACCGTGTAACTTTAGCTCCGGGCCATCCCTATTTGTCTTTGCTTCTTGCATGTTGTGAATAGATATTAGCTCAAGCTCAATGGGCTCCACGCAGGTCTTGGAACCAGATGATTCAAGCTGGGATTTGTTCCATATCTCAGGTTTCACATGTTTTCTTTAGCTGCATTTTAATTGTGGGGGTTTCCTTTTTTGATTTGCGAGGTGTTTTACCCAGGTGCCATTCCTTCACAGCTGTAAATATCCCAAATAAATCTAATTCCTGGAATATATGAGGGTGAAGAGGAACTGCCCTACAACATAATAGGTCAGGATTTTATCACAGCTCTTCATCTGGAAAACCATTGGGAACATGTCCACACAAAATGTCTGGCACTAGTCTGGAAAACAACATTCAATGTCAATAGATCCCTAAAGAGAGGAGTGTAACACAGTTAAACAAAGCCTGGATTGGGTTTAGCTCACCTTTATTTCCAGCTGCAACCAACAAACCTCTCCTGGGACTGCAGCTGAGCTCAGGTCCTGCTGCTAATGGGAAACAAAATTCCCCTTTTTTTTCCTAGCTGCCCAGTTTTTTTAGGGTCATTCCTGACAGGCTGCAGTAACCCTTGGGTTGTTTTATACATTCTGAGCCATAAGGGGCCAGGCAGAGGCCAGTGGCCAAAAATGAGGTGGTCTGGCCCTATGTGGACTTGTCAAACCTCATGCAATGAATTCCCATTTCCTGCTGCTTCCCGCCCTGACAGCCATTTGTCCCCACCAACTGCAGCAGTTCAGTTTGGGCCATGGAGCAGGAGAGGGGCCAGAAGGTACCTCCAAGTGGGTCCTGTATTTGGAGGACCCACCCCTCAAAGCCAACACCTTTTCCATCTGTGGGTTGGTGTTGGGAGCCCTCCTGCCTTGCGAGGGGCCTTGCGCTTGGGAGACGAGAATGCTCAGGAGAGTTATTGACTTCTTCCCTCGGCTCTTCTCCCATGCCAGGGCCAAAACTTCTCTGTCCCTGCTTACCACAGGGTGGAAAAAGCAGTAATACCAGTTGTGTGCGCTCCCTCTAAGCAGACCGCAGCATTTGGACCATCAGCCTGAGTTTCGCATCACCGCATGAGGTCTGCATCCCACCCCGGAGCCTGCTGGCTTGTCCAGGCAGGTACAGGTGTTAACGGCACTGGAATACCTCTAAGGACTGGTTTGACAGGCTGCTCCTGCCTTTTGCTAACTCCCACTCCCAAATTAATTTGGGGAAACTTGCCACAGGCTGCCCCGTATCACAGGTGCCCCAGAGCTGGGTTTCCCTGCCATGCTTACACACTGTTGGCCGAGGGCCAAACCACTCTGAGAATTATTGCTCTCCATGCTGCTGGGCTGTTTCAACAGCATCTGATGTGATATAAGAAGTGTCACAGCCTGCGGGGAGCGAAGGATGACCCCATCCCCATGGGTCTCCCAAGAACCACCTGTGCAATGGCATCTGGCTTGGGAAACCATGGCTGGAGTGGAGGGCGGTGCATTTCTGGGGTCTGGAGGGTAAGCTGCCCCTGCTTCACCTACCCTCGCTGCCATGCCTGCCTCATGGAAGAAATCCCTCCCGAGGAAGGCAGCGAGTGAGGGGGGCTCTGCATCCCCCCGTGCCTGAGGTCCTTTTGTCAGCCTGCTGGATCCTGGCTGATGGATGGCTGCAGGCAGCAAATTTGAGCAGCATCTCCATGCCAATTTAAATAAATAAATGAGTCTGAATGCTTCGCCTTGCAGAATGGCATCTCATTCAGCCATTCAAGCATCAAATACCTCCAGGATTCTTTGGGTCTCAATTTGCAGAACTATTTCCCTTTCAAGTGCTCTTTTATTTTTTTTTTTACTTATTTAAACCTGTTTTTCCTGTAGTGAACAATCCCTGCACGTGAAAGCAGGAGGCTTTTAGATGTTGGTGGACCTTTCCTCCAGACTGAAGAGGGCTCAGCGGACTCTATTTAAAAAGGTCTTCCCCAGCCCTTGCAGCTGGTGGGGATGCAGAGGGATGTTCTGTGGTTCAGCTTTAGTTTGAGCTCCCCAGGGCTGCCGCATTGCTCGCGGGAAGCTCATTGCTCACAGCCAAGGCTGAGTAGATGTGCTGGTGATGAGGGGAAGCTCTCGCCCACCCGGGGTCAAGTAGCAGCTGTGGGAGTGATTTACGGAGGAGCTCCTGCTGGCGGCGGCTGCAGCCCCCTCCTCAGCCCCTTAGATGGGTTTCGGGAGCTGGAGGGTGGGAGGAACATGTATATGTCCAAAATACCACAGATGCCTTAAGGACAGAACAAGCTCAGGCCTGGTGAAGTTGCATTTAGCATCAGTGGGATGGGGGAAACTGATGAGGTGGGGAGAAGGGTAAGAAGATGATGTCTGTTGGCTGCATCCCCTCTGCTGAGCCTCTTTTGCTTTTCTGGGAGCCTCTGAGCCCTGGGGGTTGCAAAGAACCACCTGGATAAGCTACCTGAGGCACCTCAGAGGCTGGAAGAGCAGAACACAAATGGAAAGGAGCTGGTATTTTCACCAAACACAAGAATATTAAGCAATCTAATTCATGTGTTTGAACACCTGGGCATGATACACAGCAGAGCCTCCTCAGAAGCACAGGAGTTTCCCTGTGTATAATCTAACACAAACATCTTCTAGCCAATCTCTAATCAAGGCGTGATGGATCAGGGAATTAATATAGGGGCTTAGTTAAATTAGAAACATCTGTGTTACTGTTGTTGGTCATGGCGGTGTTTTTTGACTACTTCACTCCATCCACCTACCCCCTACACTGATCACCCTCTCCTGCCTTCAGGCAGTCTGCTCAGTGCAGTGGCCAGGCACGGCACAACACAGGTATTTGGGAATAAGCCGTGGAGTTTTGGGGCAGGACATGCACGAAGGCTCAGGCTCCTGCAAAACAGCCGAGAGCAGTTCTCCAAGCGCAGCTTCCTTTTGCTGACACCTGCATCCTCGCGCTTTCGCACCGCGCTTTTGTGTGCAGCAGTGCTGCTCCTGCGAGGCTGTGCCGGCCTTTTGCACCGGTGTAGGAGGAGCGGCAGCGGGTTTGTCCTGGTGCCTTTCTGAGGGTGTCTGGTCTCGCTCTGGCACCAATCACCGTGATCAAAATGCTGCACATCAGCCAGGCCATAAAGAAATGGTTTGGCCTTGTGTTTTAGACACTTCGAGTAAACACAGCGCAAACTCTGCTGTATCCCTTCAGCTCCTCCATCCTCCTGCCAGCTCCTCTTGAGCTGCCTTCCCTGTGCTGCGGATAATGGAGAATTGACTCTATCCCTGTTGTGGATTCTCCCTGGCAGCTGTGGGGAGGATACACTCCCCAGGGGGCTGATCCCCCCTGGTCTCTCATTCCCAGGCAGCCTGTGTGCTCAGTGCAGCCGGAACAAGGGGGAGCGAGAGCGCCTCTCTGACACGCCTCGGTTAGCCAGCGATGGCGCCGGCTCCCTTGTGGGAACGCCACTGCTGCTGGAGTGATAAACTAGAGGTATTTGGGGATTCGAGAGGAGAGCGAGGGAGCTGGGGATGAGCAAGACATTGCTGTACATCTCTGCACATGGCAGCTGAGTTCAGAAGACTGGGGAGCCCTGTCCTTAGCTCTGCGGAAGCAGGGGTTTCTGCCACTAATGGGGTGCTCTGCAAACCTTTTCTCAGATCTTAGCCATTAGAAGGGGACTAAATCCATTTTATAGTCCTCAACCTCCCATGTCTGTGCTAGCACATTGCAGCCCTCCCTGTCTGCTGGGCAAGAGCCAGCTCTGGGAGCTGTTTGATGGGACGAAGCTCAGAGCACCTTGGCCAACACTACAAGTGACCAGGACCAGGACAAGCAGCACAGCGCAGTCACTCAGTCCCTCCTCAGCTTTCTATGCCAGCACTATCCCTCTCTACCCTCCTCTCTTCAGCCCTTTCCTACCCTCAGGGTAGCTAAAGCCAGTTCTGGCCACACCATCACCCTGCCATCACCTGTGCTGGCTCCTCCTCAATTTCCCCAGTCCTCACAGATGTGTATCTCGCTGTGCCCCCTCACGTGAGCGGTCCCTGTGAGGTACCAGCTCAGCAAGGCCGGGCGGAGTTTGCTGCATCTTGCTGATGTTTCCCAGGCCCCATGCACTTCTGCAGTTGCCATCCACTGCACAACCGCCACGGTGGGAATGACTCCAAAACCGAGTGCCGCAAGCAGCTCAGCTGTACGTAAGTCCATTCGCCAAGCCCAGCTGGGGAACTGATCTGACTGAAAAAACCCTTCTTTTTTTAAATTTCTTTTTTCCCCTGGGTTATTTTTTAATCCAGATCAGCTCCTCGACCTGGTTTCCTCTCGCTCCTCCAAAAGAGCCGAAGGGCAGCCTGGGGGTAGGCTGCAGGATGGGGACACTGCAGAGCTCAGCCCACCAGCAACAGAGCTGCAAGATCAGCAGTCTAAGGCAAGTTCAAACGCCAAACTCTGGAGCCACTTCCTTCCCTTCTTCCCCACAGATCAGGAGTCACACCTTCCCACAGAATAGCTGGTGCCCAGGGAGCATGGCCACTGCTCCTAGCTCACAGGTAGGCGCTCAGAGCAGAGATTCCTTCTCCTCTGCTGCTGAAGCCCTTTGAAATGTGTTTACATACCAGGCGGGAATAAAAAGTCAGAATTTCATTGGTGTTCAGCCAGGGAATCATTCCGATTTGAAAACCCTTGTGTGACTTGGTTTTTCTGATCGTGCCAGGAAAAATAAGTGGAGGCACTGAAGTGGGCATGGAGAAATCAGCAGATCAGGATGCTTGGACATCCCAGCTCCACCGGGCTTTCCCTCTGGAGGCTGTCTGACATGCTGTGTCACACCAAACCCTTTTGGTTTCGATGCCCATTATACTTTCCTAATGTGTCAGTGGGTTTTCCCCACCAAGTCCACACGCCAGAGCCCCCTTTTGTGCTACCTCCCTGCCATGTCCCCACCCCAGATGATCTGCTTAACACGGTTTGGTGAACATGCCTTCTAATGAGGCCTCCACAAGCCCAGCATTGCTGCCTGGGAGTGTTTCTGCGGCGACACTGCTGCAGTTCATGCCTCTCAGAGCTATTTTCCACCGCAGGGACTTCATCAGCACTGGATAAGTTGGGAGCCTGGAGCAGCTCCCTTTGCCATCCTCCTCTGAACTCATTAGTGAAGATGCCAAGGCTTGACTGGATATTCAGTTTGCTGGCACTTCCTTAGGCCTCTGTGCCCTAAATAGCACTCAGCAGTCATTTATCATTGCAGCCCGGGTCCTCCAGGCAGCGCGCTTTCGCATAGCTGTATTTATAGCCTTGTCAATTTTCATTCTCTTTTTCAGAAACAGAAATACTGATATTCTCTGCTGAAACTTCCTGTCGAAGCTGCCACCCACCTGTGGTTCAATAAACACCAGCAACCTCTCAAGCAAAGTTTGTCACAACATAATCTTCTCTCATGCCTTGATCTCCACTAGCTGTGGCTGCACTTATTCTGGAAACTACCCTCATTTCTGTGCTACTGGGCACCAAGTTGGCTTTCCCAGTGGATGCAGAACCTTGCTAACCCTTAAACCTCACACCTCTCCCGTCACAGAATCATAGAATTGTTTAGGCTGGAAGATACCTCCGAGACCAAACCCAGCCATCAACCCAGCACTGCCATGTTCACCGCGTGTTTTGGTTTGTGTCAAGGGGTTTGACTGCCCTGAGGACAACAAAACCAGCACGTGTCCATCTGGCAGTGAAGTGTGGGAGAGGCTGTGGCAAAAGGCTCGGTGCAGCAGCGTGACTCCCAGCTTTGCTGCATGGGGGGCCCTGCAAGTTCACAGCCAGTTTGGCAAACGGCCCACGGGGCCATCCATTTCTCCAGGAATCACAGCCCTGCTCCAGTGCTCCGGTTCGAGAAATTGGTCTAATTAGAGAAGAGTGAAATGCTTCTCCTGCTTGGAGAGCCTCAGGTCCCCAGCCTACTTAAAGCTCCACATAAGACCATTAGCACGACAACGTGTCTCCCCAGAAGGACGCATCCGCGCGCACGCTTGGCAGGCGGCCGACCAGATGTAGCCAGGCTGTCTGGAGGTGCCAAGCATAACAATTAACAGCGGCTTCGTGGTGGGGTTGGCAGTGGCAGCTGCAAACTGCAGGCACGTTCGGCTGCCCACCTTGCTTCCAGGCACGGCACCAGTCCTCTTGCACCTCTCCAAGAGGCACTGCCAGGGGTCAAGGAGATCACAGCAAGGGTCCCTTGGTGCCAAACAGCTGCAGGACCTCGGTGACGTACCAAAAATGAAGTCCCATGGTGAAGAGCACCAGCTAATATGTGCCTCAGCTAAGTCGTTGAATATTGTACCTTATTTCTGCCAAAGTGCTGTATCTCTTTGGGTTTTTTCCATGATGAATTGATCTGCAGTTCTGCAAACACAGAGTCACTTCGTCCAGGTGAGCAGCCCTGTGAAGTTCAGGAGATGGGCTGCCATGTTCCTTGCTTGCTGCAGCAGGCACAAGCTGCTTTATTACATCTTAATTACATCCTTGCTATCCAAAATTCTTAAATTTGCCACTAAAGTCCGATAGAAACAAAAATATCGCACTTTTGCAGTTCAGATACTTGCAGCCATGAATAATACACTCACACATTCATTTGCTAATGGATACACTTCTCCTCTAATTTCTTTCCCCCTTCAGACATTTGCAAAAGCTTTTTTCATATTCCCACCTTTAGCAAGCAGTAAGCCATTCTGTGTTTTGTTGCTCTTATCTCTTCTCGGAAAGCTTTTATTGACTGCATGTTGGTTTTGTCTCCTCACCTTTTCTATTTCTCATCTAGCCTTTTTTTTTGTTGTTGTTGTTATTTGCTGTTGTTGTTTCAAGCCTTCAGAGCTCCAAGAAGTCCCTTGTGGAGCCATTTTGGTTATTCCTCAATGCAGCAGCTGAGAAATCCAGGAAGAGCTAATGACAGGAACAATAAGGAAAAGCAGAGTTGGCTCCAGAATGCATTTGCATTAAGGGGTGGGGAGTTCAGTAAATTATTGAACTATCTGGATGAAGAATTCATCTCAAAACCTATTTTGCCTTAGTGCCTGACTCTCATTTGCATTTAAGATCTGTAAGAGTTTTAGTTATGAGCTCTGAAGCTGCTTCTCTGTATGCTCCTTGCTTCCAAGAGAGGGATGAGCCACTTCCCTCCTTACACAGCAAGTGTTTGCAGGACTGGGGCCATCCTCCACGCTGAACTGATTAGCAGTGCCCAGCAAGTCCATTCAGAGATGAGTTTCTGTTTCTGCCCTCACACCCACCCTGCAGCAGCACCCACAGCAAACCTTTAGCCAAGGCTAGCCGGGGTGACCCAGCCAGTTTGCTCCACTTTGCCTAAAACTAGGCACAGAGGTGTCCCTTTCCTGGTGCGGGTGGCTGGTGGCCCTTGCACAGGGGTTGCACAGTGAGTCTGGAGATTTGATGGAGACGAGGCCCTGGGGCTCTCCCCTCCCCTTGTGCACTACCTGTGTGCATGGGATAACCCTCTCCCTGGCTCTGTGAGCAGGACCCTGCCTGGCTGCCTCAGAGGTCATGGATGCACCGGGGCTTTTGGCCATTTTGCTGAGCGGGTTTGCAGCCAGGACAGGCATCAGGGGCTCCGGCACCAGCAAGGGCAGGAGGAGCCCAGAGCGCACAGGCACACAAGAGCAGCTACCTGTTGTGCTTCAATGCCAGCTGCCGTTGGAGCCGCTGGAGTGAGGGACTTTCCGAATCTCTGAGGCATGAAACCACTAATAGCTCAGCTTTGATCCCACTAGTTTGAAAGGAGTCCTGAATTTTCCAAAGCAACCAACTCAGAGGTTGGAGGCTTCTGCCTTTGCCCATTTTCACTTTGGTTGGGAACTCTCTGAGCTGTGTGTCCGGAAATGCCCAACTACCCCAAGGAACCTCAGTTTTGGATGACTGGGCTTGTGGCTGCTTTTGGAAACAAACCGCAGTGGCTTCCCAAGATATTTTGGTGGCTGATGGTCACCTTAGTGCCATGGTAACCACAGAAGCGCAGAAGCATTTCTGTAACTTCTGAAGTGGGAAATGTGGAGTTGTCTGCCCTTCCAGAACCTTTTGCTCTCTAAGCCTTGACTTTCCTTGTTACCAGTCCTTTGGACATCAAAGCAGCTGGTTCACTGAGGACCTTGTTCTGCAGAAAGGGC
Organism: Platysteira castanea; assembly: GCA_013397175.1. NCBI lineage: Eukaryota > Metazoa > Chordata > Aves > Passeriformes > Platysteira > Platysteira castanea. Next base: position 973,515 of record VYXC01012880.1, read on the forward strand.
CTGGTGTTGCTCTCCACCATCAACTGCTTTTTGCAAGGAAGAGAAAAGCTCTTTGCCCAGCTCAGGCAAAACTAGCAGAAGAAATGTAGAGTTTCTAGGTCATGCTGTTTTTGAGACATGAGGCAAAAAGAGAAAACAGCTTAGAAGACTCTTGAAACACTGAGCAGCGAGAGGGCCAATGGCCAAGCATTGCACATCCCAGAAGATCGAATCCTCTTTCACATGCCTTGGAAACACCTTGTCCCTTCTCACAGGGCTCCTGCTGTTTGCAGCCCAGTGAGCCCATGGGTGAACTGATGCTTGTTTGGGGGAAGCATAGAGGGGAAGATTCACCTCCAAGCAAGAAGCTGTAGTGCTGCATCCGTCCTATCTGCCCTGGCTCTCTGGAGCATTCCCAGCTTTTTTCTTTCCATGCTCCACTGGAGTCTAATCCTGCATGCAGAAAATTCCTCATGCATTTTGCTCTTATTCCTTCAGGGCATCTGTTTTCTCTTTCATTCTGTCTGGCTGTTCACCAGCCTGAACTCAGTTACTCTAATCCCTCCATCTTCAGTGATGTTCTCAGCTCCACATAATAAATATTAACAGCTTACACGTATCTTGGGGTTCTTATGCAAGGGCTCCAAATAGCTTTATGGTTCATACGCACATGGGGCTCACTTTATTCGCCAGCAAAATACAGCCACCGATGAGACAGCAGTTGTTTAGCAACCTACAGCGACAACACACAATAGCTAAGACGGGAAGTGAAGATAAATATCGTATCCATTTGAAACTCCAGGAGGGGATTGGAGTTGGCAGAATATAAGTACTCATGCTGAATTTTTGCCAGAATGCTCCGAATAGCATTCCTATGCTTACAGAAAGAGCTATAGGATTTAAAATACCTAACCCATCCCTGGGGGTTTATTTACAACTCATGTAAATAGCAGGGACGTTTTAGGATGCCAGCGATGCTCTTCACTGAAGAAAGGCGAGTCACTTGAGTAATGATCTGTACAGGATTATTCTAAAGCCTTTCCTCAGACATTCTGAGGAAGGAAAGATCAGATTATTTTGTATAAACAACTATTAGCTATCAAATTAAATGGTATTTATATCTTTTAGACAGATTTGCCCTTCAGCTATGGCTGTCTCCACCCTGAGAAGACACCAGGCCAATTGTGGCATTTTTTCAGTGGTGCCACAAACTCTTTGATCTCCTAACACTAAAAGCCTTAATGTGGTGGAGAAAAAAAGAGAGGAGAGGGGAGGGAAACACATTCCTTCCTCTTCAGAGCATGGTGGCTGGGGGAGCAGAGACTGTGGTTGAGGATGCTGCATTACTCTTGTGTGATCCAGGGAGCATTGGTGGCATCAAGTGGCAGTCGTTCACCATGCGCCTCTTCCCTATTGGAACGTTCGGGTGTGACAAAAGCAACAAAGTGAATGGGAACAAACCAGGCTGTCTTAGCTTCAGCTGATGGCTTGGCTGCTGAAGAAAACCCAAGGCCTGTGTGACTTACCCACAGGCCACGTACTGGAGCCGAGCACTAACTGCTGGTCATGACCCTTCCCAGCTATCCTCTGCTATTTAAAGATTTTGTTATAAATGGGTGTTCTGTTCAGTTAATGGAGAGCTTAAAATAAAATATTCCCTGATGATCCTTCAGCAACAGCGATGCTGAGAACCTCAGTTTAAGGTGGCATCCAAAGTGCCCCCCATTTCCTGACTGTCAGACCACAAGGCAGTTCAAGACTTTTCATGTCTCCCTCTGATGGCTTATTCCACCCCAGGCCGGGGTGGATACAATCACCTTTTCCCAGTGCTTCAGAGCCCCTCATGTTTGTCCTGGGAGCATGAGATGTATGGGGGGCAGGAGGGGCAGGCAGCTGCCAGCACAGGTGTCTCACCGACCTCCACCAAGCCCCCTCCACTGGTGTTCCCTACTGAGCTGCTGGAAAGATTTCTCAGCAGAAGAGAAGCAAGGAAGGACAGAAAATTAGGGATGGGATGGACGGTGGGGCACCTCCTGTCTCCCATACAGGCATTTCCACCCGGTGAGGTGATAACCTTCTTCCAGCCTGTCTCACTGGCCTGAGCACCTCCAGTGACCCTCAGCCAGTGCCCAGAGCTCAGGGACATGCAATGCATTCCCGCTACTCTTGTTCTAGGGATAGGGCTTCTCATTTCTACCCTTGTCTTGCAGGGGGATAGCTCTAGAAAAATAATATTAGCTGTCTCTAAGACAAACTTATCCTGCATATTCAGATCTTAAGTTGCCAGCTTCTCTCCAGCAGTCCTGTGAAGCATAGCTAGCTGCACTGTTTTTCTCTGTTTAGGTCTTTATATTTCTAGTGGGTTTGAATTTCACTATACTGGAGAAAGGCCCCTGCTCCTGTTTCTAGAGATCTTTCTGGTTCTTTCCTCTTCCAGCCACTCCTTCATTTTAAAGGGGCAGGGGAGAGGAGGTTTTTCCACTGTTGTTACAACCTGCATCTTCCCCTTGCTCCCTGAGGACAATATTAAATACCAATATTGGCTCATGAGCCTCCTGCCCCTGTACACAATGTTCAGTCTGTTCCTTTGACCTGGACTCCTGAGCCATGGCTTACAGAGCATGCACAGAAAACCTACTTTCCTCATCCTTTTCCCAGTGGCTGTACAGGCACAGCTTAGTGTGATCCACCCGCTCCTACCCACTTTATTTTTTTGTACTTCCTAAACTGGTAATGATGCCTAAGGATCAGTTTGTTTTGCATGATCTGCTTTATATAAGTGTGTTGGCAATTCTTAAACTTTTATCTGGAGCATCCACTTGCTGGAATATTTCCCATTGGAATGCTTTTCGGTGTAAGTTCGCAAATACCAGAGATAAATGGGATGGGGGAATAAGCAAGAAAAACTTGTTTATACAGCTATTGAAATCTGTGCCAGGTTAGGGAACATGGAATAGGACAAAACCTTTTCAACTCCATTTTAGTCCATACCAGGATCACACTATCCTGTTAAATAGCCACGCAGCAATCTGGTGGATAGGACCCCCAGATCAAACAACATTTTGGAGCAGCCCTGGACAGCAAGGCCAGGCTGGGGTCAGATATCTGAACTCTCTGCTCCTTGCAGCGCAGAGGCAAGGGCAGAGGACAGGGTTGAGGGACTGCCAGCCCCTGCCTGGTTCAGCCTTGGGGACAAGGCACCAACCCTCCCGCAACTCTGCTGCCTTTGCCTCCACGCCACAGAACGTCACCTCCCTGGCAGGGCTGGAAGGGTCTCAACAGGAGGTGCCTGTGCTGGCACATCCAGCACACCCAGCCTGCCTGGGAACTACAGGGGGGCAGGGAAACACAAGCTTCTGCAGGCAGTCCAGCAGCACACGGAATGCCGCAGGGCAAAGCTGTGCCAGGGGGACTTGGAGATGGCACAGGCAGAGAGCCATCCACCCACACACAAGAGATCCCTGCTGTGCCTTCCGAGAAAACGGGCATTTCTCACTGCTCTGATCCTGCCCACATATTTCTCAGTGAACTCAGGTCTTGCCTCTGGGCACTCAGGGCTGTTTAATTTATCCAAAGGGATAAATCCTCCTCTCCTACTTTCGAGGCTGGCATGCCACAAGTGCCTCAAACCTGCGCACAGCAGGGCTTGGCTACACACTGGCCGTAACTACAGCATCCCCTGCTAAATCATCCTGATCCCCTCCCATTCCCCTTCTTCCTAAGGTGACAAGCCTGGATGCAAAAATAAACGCAGGAAGGGACGCTGGCCAGCTCTTCCTCTTGCCCCTTCTCCTCTAATCCCCTCTAGCCCTCTCCTGGCTTTGCCTGGTGCCTCATCACAACTCCCCAGGTCACTCCCGAGGCCTCCTGTGTTTGCTGGGGAAAGGCTCGCAGGGAGCGAGGCAGGCTGAGGGGACAGCCGGAGCAGGGAGGGAAGAGCCTCGCTTGCCGCCTGCCGTCAGAAATCCGAACTGAAGAGGAAGATCGCCGTGATCCCGACGCCTCGGCCAGCAAGCCCAGGCCCGGCTCACCCCGGTGTACGGCCAGCAGGACCCCTCCTCTCGTCGCTGCACAGCTGACATGAGGGTGCTTATCTGCATCTTCGAGGCACCACGACAGAGTTGTGACTTCCAGCTGTGCACCACCAGGTGTCTGCACAGGAAAACTTCATTACAAACTCCACCTGCCCTCTACAACTGTCCAGATGGCCTACATTAAGGGAAACAACGTGCGTTTTACTTACAAAAAACAATAACCTGTATTTATGGTTTGACTCTAACCCATAATTCAGTGCCAAAGCTCAGCAAATAAGTAAACAAAGAACTTACGCTTTTAAGTTGCCTGCAAGGCTTCAGGCCACCTTTTCAGCAGAAGCTTTCCTGCTGCAAGGTGCAAAAGCCTGTTCTGGAGGAATATAAGGTTTCACCAGGAGGAGCTGTCACACCCACACATGACACTGTAAGGAAGAGAGCAAGCCACACAGGTGCCAATGACTGTAGCTATAAGTTATTTATTCTGCAAAATAGAGGTATCTTCTATGGAGTTGAACACTGGAATCACAGCATCATGAATTGAGTTGTGGAAACATTATGACAGCACACACACACGCAGGCACACACGTGTACACCTACACACGCGCACACACGCAGCCTTCGTACGGGCCCGACTCCCGCATGATCCACAAGGAGCCCTCTCTGCACCTCTCTTTGCAAAAACCTGCAGTGAGGGTTGCATTCAAGACCCCTTCCCCTATTCACAGGGCTTCTGAGGGCTGGTCAGGATTGGGAGCATGGCACAGGCAACACGTGTGTAGTGCACAAGATCCCCTGCCCAGTGTCCAGCACATCCTGGAGAGGAGTTAGCTCTGGGCAGAATGCAGCTCTCAGTGGAACACTCACACTCTTGCCTCAGTCTTTGCTCACGCAGCCGAGCAGAAGGTGTCTGCAGGAGGCAGATACGTTAGGACACAGTCAGTGCTCCCTGCTCGCCATGGTCCATGTTCCAAAGCCGGTAAAACTCTGCAAAATCCACGTAGGGCTCCACACGCCCATCCTCATCTGGCTGGAGCGAGTGGGTGGGTCGGGAGCGGAAGAGACCTCCATCTGAACTCGAGCTGCTGCTCTGCGTGTGAGTATTGGTTGACTGCAGCGTCACAGTTGGGCTTTGGCTAAGGAGGGAAAAAGAGAGAACATAAGCATCTTTATTCTACTCCACCTGATGCATTCGACAAGAAAAGCACCAGAACAAGCACCAGTTTCTTTACAGATCAAGCTATCCTAGCAGACAGGTAAAAAGTTGCAGTCGCTCTCTGAAAGCACTACAAGTGTTGAGAACTGATTGGAATTGACAAACACCAAAGGTATCTGATTCACATTAACTGTAAGGCCTTAAGTACAGCCAGGCATCCGAGGAACAGAGAGGAAGCAGAAGAAAACAGGCATACACTCTGCTGGCCTCCCCATACCCAGAACAGTATGAGCTTTACAGGAAGAGTCTGGCAGCAAGGAAAGCTATTCTTGCGTGACCTGTGCTGCAGCCAAAGCAGCTCTAGTGCATCAGCCTCATTGTTTCTGGAGCTACAGAGCACAATACCCACAGCGCTTCTTCACTGTGCAGTGTGCACACACCACCCTGTGCCAAGGGCTCAGCCTAAACCACAGCCACTAACTAGTATGACCCTGCAGAGTGCATCCAAAGAGGACCCAGTTCTAAGTTTTATCCACTTTTTTTTTTCCTGGGCTCTGCCTGTAAGCAAATCAACTTCAGCAGTGGAGGCTCTCCAAGAGCTTTACAGGTGACCCGCATAGTCCCTCTTCCTTACTGAAATGAAGGGCACCCACACTCCCTCTGTGCACAGCACCCAACACACTTGGCACACGAGATCCAAAGAGAGGGGCTGCTCGCTGCCAGAATGCCCGCCACGAACAGCAGCAGATGCTGCTCCCAAGGCACGTCACCAGAGCTGGCTTCAAAGCTGTTGCTTCACTCATTCCCACTCCTCACACAATCGCTCTCCAGCTAACACATTATGCTGGCTGTCAATACTGTTAGTGGGGGGGAAGCACATTCCAGATAAGGGAATGACTGACAGGTAACTGACAGCTGTCTCTGCTTTTCAACCACTTTATACAGTGTGAGGTGCAGGGAAAACTGCGAGTAGCAAGAGAGCAGGACTTTACTTAGTGAGGGTGGGGGTGGCTTCATCCAGAGTTGAGCTGCTGTGGGCACCATTGACCATCTGGCCTTGAGAAGGCATGACAAGAGACAGCGTGACACTTGTCTTGCTTGTGCTTTGGGAGCTGGAATATGGCACAGAGACTGGGTAGACACGGCCTCCTGAGAAGGGAGAAAACTGAAGTTATAAAATGCGATTCAGATATGAGCAACTGGGGGTGCAGCACAGCAGCAAAAAACCCCAAGAATTTATATCAAAGTGCCTTTGATGCTTTACTGTATCCCATCAAATTGTCAGATTCCACATCTCAAAAGCCCATGATCTGTCTAATAAGAAAATTCCTTCTGCACCAACTACCTCCTCTCTCAATGTGAGGTGAGTGCTGGATCAATCAAGAGATCTTATCTTCCTCCCCCCCATTTTGTTTCATTCTCTCCCCAACACACCTTGCGTTGGTGTCAGCGTGGGCTGGCTCATCTCACCCAGTGGGTACCCAAAATTCCTCACAAGCAGCGTCATGTCTTCATGACGGGGACAGAACTTGGACCGCTCCCCACCACTGGCAAAAGTGTCACAGTGAATGCGCTTAACCCGGTCCACTACTGCTTGTGCCACAGCATCCAGTGATGTCTGCTTGGCAAACTCTGTGGCTATCATGGCTGCAATTTCCTGAGCAGAGAAGGGAAAAAAAAAATCACCAGAGGAAAGACTTCTAGGGGATTTTGGAGGAAACCTTTTCCTGCCACCTGATCTAGGAGTTTTTATGGCAACTCTGTGATGCTTACCAGCTGATAATGTGCCTTTGTACCTTGAGTCATCCCACTTCCTTTAATGGGCTACTCCTAAGGGACAGGCAGCTGCCTAGAAGAACTGGCTTGGCAAAGCAGCTCCCGTATTATTAGACTGGAATGGGGTGGCACCGGCATTCAGCCTGGCCCGCACTGACAGGACAAATGAGGAGGACAGATGAGAGTAGCTGACACCGCTGGAGAGAGTCAATAGCCACGGGAATATTTCCCCTGTGAGCAGGCTCACCTGGTTGGCTTGCCCGGGCCCATGAGCTGCCTCCAGCGCTTTGTAGAGCCCTTCCGACATGAGCACCAAGAATCCCGTCACCCCATCCAGCGAGTGCCCTCCGTGGATTTCAGGCTCTGCTATGATAGGCTTAGATTTAGCAGCACTGGAAAGAGACAGTAATTTGGCATTTAATGGTGACATAGTAGGGGAGAATGGAGTGATCATGAAGAAAAGGAGGGCTTGAAACCCCAAAGTTGACTTTTTCTGACCTGAGCAGTTCAATATCAGTATAGCCGTATTTGACTTTGTAATCTCCAATGCGCCGAGTGCTTTCCTGCCCACGAATAGTTCCCACTTGTTTTATTTTCCCTGCATCCAAGCCTGCCAGATTGAAAACCAAAAATGTTTCATTAACTTTGTGAAACTTGCAGAACTTCCTCTGAGAAAAGAAATATCCACAGCTACATAGAACTGTAAGATAAAACGAGACACCGAAGAATCATCAGAACATCTAAACATCATCAGAATCATCTAAACAGGGAGCAAAGGAATAGCAGTTTGCTGTGTTCCAAGGGACATCTTTCCATTAGTTCCAAGCTGGGAAGGAGAGAGAAGGAGGGAGACACACACAGCCCAACAGGCATAGTCTAAATGCAACAGTTGGCCCTGAGACAAAGCGCACATCCTGCTCCACAGCCACCAGCAGCAGCTGGCCTGGGTGCGCAGGCATTTGCCAAAAAGGCAGGGGAACATCTGTGCCTGTCAGCTCTGGACTGTGTGACAGGAGGAGAAGGCAGGAATGAGGAAAACACATGTGAAGGATTCTCCTTTTTCTTCTACCTGTAATTGATGCCTGCTCCTAAGCTCCACATGGCAGTTCCAGTAATACATTAGACTGCAGAGAGAGGTTGCGGAGTCTCCCTCACTGGAGATATTCAAGAACCTGTACAACATGCTCAGGGATGACCCTCCTTGAGCAGCAGCTTGGACCAGATGAGGCTCTGTGGTCCCTTCCAACCTTACCCATGCTGTGATTCTGAGAAAAGGAGAACTACCTACAAGAGGCACTGAATTTGCTCAAGTGCTCAAATTGATGTGGGCTACTCCTAAAATAAGAACAATGATCAAACAAGTATTTATTTAAATAAACTCATGGGGATATACCTCTGGCAGAGGCTAGGAAGCAATCCCATCTGGAAGGAGATTCTAACAGGGACCATCTGAGTGCTGCTATTATTTGAGGCAGGACTTGGAACAGATGAGCCACTTACCTGGTCTGTTCTGGCAACCCCCCTTTCCTCATCATACCTAGAGCTACCAGCCAGAAAAGCACTGAAATTTTATCTAGGGATGACTGTCCTCAGTACAAGGTGAAGGCAGGGGTCCAGCTGAAATTCTCCCTTTGAGTCAAACCAAGCCTTGCGGCACAGATGGCTCCACACCTACCCCAGCAGTAAGACACAAGTCCTCCATCTGCTGCAGACCACAGCTGACTCATCAACATGGCCTGGCTCATTTGCCAGCTCCTGGCAGGGGGGTACACGCCATCGACAAACACAGCGAGGCTCACAGGACGCCACAGGGGTCATGTCTGAATCACAGCAACTCTCCCAGGGCACCGAACAAGCTGTGATGTACTGGCTGAAGAACCACAAAAGCACGAGACCTCTCCCACCCTTCCCCCAAGACAGGGGTGGCACAGGCACCATCATGACAAATGCTATCTCCACTACCTCTTGGCTCTGTGCTTCAACCTAGCCCAACAACAACCTCCCTTGGGCCCCCAAAACAGCCTGTGCACACTCTCTTGTTCCACAGGATCTTCCTTCTGCTGGGACTGTAGGCAGGAGCGCCAGTGCTGCACCGAGTTAAGGTTGGTACATCTAACAGATCCCTCTTCTCCTATGGACTGCAGCTAAATTCTGCATTTTTGGTAGTAAAAAAGCAGTCCAAAAGTCTCTTTCCCTGGATCCTTGTATTCAGTCTTCTGTTTCACAGCACGTATCCCTAGTGCAGGAGTAGGAGTAAAAGTGGGAATGAAAGAGAAATAGAATAAAACGAGACCCAGCAGCAGAAATTACCACATCAACAGCCTCACGCGGTAAGAATTTATCTGCCAGGTGAATCTAATGAAGAATGCCATCTTAGATCTACCTAAATAAAAGTACAGGACCCAAGTATCTCAATAAGAAGAATTTAGTACCAGCAATCACACAAGTGGTCTGGGTTAGCTCTAGACCAAGAAAGAAAACATGTCAAACACTGTAAAGGAAAAGGGAAATTGCCTAAAGCAAAATGTCAGCTTTAAGAGTTCAACAGTTACTGATGTGAGAGCAGTAAATGCCAGTGCTTGGCCTGGCTCTGTCTGAAGTGAAGCTGCTTTTTTTCAGCAGCAGCTTGTACAAAGGCATATTGAAATGTACCATCCTGAGGGTGAGGCATCACACAGAACTTAAAGCAGCGTAACTGTGGTTTGCCTCCACAGGAGCCGTCATACATTGTCCGCTTCACTTCTACCCTCTGGCTCTGTGCTTCCACTCCTGCCTTCCTATCGACTACAGCAACAGCTGGAGGGCAAATCAATGCCAGTTTGGCAGCTGGACACAAAACTAACACTCAAAACTTGAAACAAAAGCATAGTTTTCTGCCGGGTCTGTGAGATGAGCTTACTCACTCTGTAGCCCCAGAATGGCTAGAAAGGCACAAAAAGAAGGCACTGAACTTGCCATCTGAAAACACAGTAAGCTTCTTTTTGTGGTTATTTATTGTTCCTGTGGCTTGAGTCATCCTTGGTGCCCCAGATAAACAGTCATGCAATGTTCTCAGCTAAAAACACGAAACCCAAACACTCACCCAGCTGAGAGAAGCGAAAAAGTTCATCCTCATTCTCTGTCGTATGGTCCACATTGAGCTGAGTCACCTGCAGCCCATCCACCGTGGACTTGCATAGCAGTGCCCGGTTGGTACCTGCAGTGGGAGCAGCGAGATGAGGCACCAGATAGCTCTGCCGTTAACAGGGAGAACATATCCAAAGGGAAAAGGAACAGAGAGGGGAATAAAGACAGAAGAGAAGAGAAAGGCTCATGTACTGTCTCATCATGATCTCCAAAACGTAACCTTGCTAGCAGCATAGTGGGTCTGCTAGGCAGCTCTCCATCCAGACCTGAGCCAGTACCTCCCAAGAAAGTTCTCTGTTCCTCAGTGAACCTGCACTACTCCTCTCAACCCGTTTTCCCTCTGTTCTTTGGCCATACACACCACATCAGCCAACATCTGCAGGGATGAAGAGCCAGGCTGATTTCAAGTGCTCGTGTAAGTAGCAAGCAGATCACTGTTAGGCCACAGACCAAAGAAACTGTCCCCCACATTCAAATTTCTGTTACTTCCTAGAGCCCCTGCCATCCTCAGGAATGCTGAAACCAAGCCACTGACAAAAACCAACTCACCCACATTGGCAATGTAGAGCTTGTTGTTGAGAACGACAGCCACAATAGCCATGGCTCCTCCAGAGATCTCCTGCTCTACAACCTTCAATCTCTCCACAATCTTCTGGAACTGAGGAGGGAGCTGGTGGTGAGGAACACCCTGGAAGCCAAAATGAGGGAGAAGCTTAAACACACAGTCCACAACACAGAAATCACAGCTGGAATAAAAATTCTGTAGGGAGGGGACTCATCTTGACATGCTTTGTGTCATGCCTGTAGAAGACATATAATTTTTTTGTTCAATCCAAGCGAACGACACAGCTTTGATATGGTTCTGGAGACGACAGTCCAGTACACCTGAAGAACAGAGCACATATCTGCCCAGATGCCATGCAAATTTGAGGCCTTGCCTCTCATCTGCATGGCTTTGTCCTGGAAGAGTCACATATACAGGCTAAACTCCTCTCTGTGATACACTCAGTTCCTCATTCAGATAACCACTGATAGGTCTAAGCAGTGCCAGTATGAACAGTGGGAACTCTGGGAAATGGACCAAGGCACTTGCTTCACTCATGCAAGCTTCCAGAAGAGAACCACAGAGAAATAACTTTCACTTACAGCCTCCCTTGGATCAAACTGACTAATATGCCCAAACCTCATCCAGCAATCTGGAAGGTGGGACCTCTAGCAAGCTCTGCTCTTAAGGTTACATTACCTCTGGTAGCTGAGACTGCAGGCTGGCCTTCTCTGCCAAAGCATCATCGATGGACTCCAGGAAACTTCTTTCCACCACATCAAAAGCCTAAAAAAGGCCATAAAGAGAAACTAAACTCTTATCCAATGCTTACAGACCTTTGGGGCTACCCATCCTCACCTCTCCAAGACCTGCTTGTAAGAGTGGATGATCACTCTACATACAGACATTCAAGGATCACTACAGCACATTGAAACACCATTGTTTCAGCACAACTAGTTAACAGCTTGTAAAAACAATCTGCAACAACTCAAAACAGAAGACAACACCATAAAAATTACATTCACAGCAATGTCAGAGACCTATCTGATCTTGTGTGTTGATCCTGTCACTCAAGAAAGTGCACTCACAAATCCATCTCCCCACACATTAACTTCTCCCCTTCACTCACTGTCATCTCCTTCACAGGCTGACTTGTTCCGACACGTCCAGTGAAGACTGGCTGCAGCTTCCTGGAGAGCTCTCAGCACTGTGCTGATGGAGCCAGGGGACAGATGGGTATGAGGCGGGAGTGAAACAAAGCACTACAGATGCTCAGGATGAGTGCAACTGCAACCACCAGATGTTTCCAACCCCCACAGAAACCAGATGCTGCTCCCCTGATGGCAAAGAGGAGGTGGGTAGTGTGAGAAGCAGGACCTGCTCCCACTCAAAGCTTCTTTACCTGCAGCAGAACTCGACGCACGTCAGCATCGCTATGATCTGCATGGAGCTGGCCCAGCAGCAATTCTGCAGAGAGCCTCTGACCCACGAAGTTGGTGACTCGGTTGCCATCATAACCATTGAAGACACCATAGAGGTAGCAGTTGTTCTCACTCCTGCCAAGAGGGTAGAAGCAAAGAGGTCACAGATGTCTGTAAGACACACATACAAGTAGCAAGTTCCCAGAGACATTTCTTGAATGCTCAGGCCCCACCCTCTTCTTCCAAGTTCTATGGGACAAACTAAATACCTTTTACCTGGTCTTGTGCCAGCAGGAGTCCGTGTCCCAGGTGCAACACACTTACCTGAATTTTAACCAGTTATCTTCCAAGGGGTGACCCTCTGTCCCCTTGCCATCTGCACTGTAGGAACGGTTTGGAGCTGAGCCCACCCCAGAGAGGTGGCAGGATGGTAAGTCATCTGTCCAACTGGGCTGCTGTTCCTGGCAGACAAGAAAAAGAAAGAGACCACGTAAACCCCAAGCAGCGTGACGTGAGGATCGTGGTCCAGAACAGGTTACCAGTCCACCCCCACCCTCCTCTCAGTCCTTCTTTTGCTAACTAGTAGCACAGCCAATAACTTCCTATTTCCCTACTGCAGAACAGGATCACTAACCACGTCCCTTCCCTCTGAAGCTGAGCTCTGGCTGCACTTCGGCTCTTGCTAACAAGAAACCAGAAGTGAAATTTGCATGCAAGTTTTGCACTCCATACAGCACAGCACTAGCTCAGCTATTCCTATGGTGAATCAGATCCTCGCGCACCCGTGGCACGGGAGTACAGGGAAAGCTCTGGATTCTCCCAGGACTACTGACCCAGTACAAGGGACTGGGGCCTGCTGCTGCCGCCAGCAATTAGAGAGACATCCCTGGGGCCGCCATCTCCCTCCCGGCCTGCAGACGCCAGCTGCCCCCTCACACAGCGGGGCACCCCGAAGCCCGCAGCACTGGCACGGCCGCCGCAGCCACCTGTCGCCCACCGTGCGCTGCAGAGCGCCCGGCCAGCCCAGGGTGCGGCTCGCTGACCACGCAGGGACCCCCGCAGGCCGAGACCCCCCGCCCTGAGGCGGCACAGGGGGCGAGGGAGCAGCAACCCACCGCCCCGCTGCGAGGGGACCTCCCCCTTCCCACACGGCAGCGCGGGGGGCGGGTGAGCAGGAGGCCCGGGGACTCCCTCGCACCCACCTGGGGGGTGCGTGTGCACGGAGGGGGGGAAGATGCCACTCACACTCTGCAGCAGACTCCTCCTCTGCGCCGCCATCTTGCAGCGGGAGCGGCCGCCTCCCGCCCGCCCTCCGCCGCCACAGCTCGGGCCCGCTCAGGCCCCGCCCCGCGTGAGGCGGCGCCGGGCACGGCCCGGGGGAAAGACCGCGGAACTGGAATGCTTGGAAATTTACCTGTCGTTACACCGTCCTTCTGGTCTAGGCGGAGTGCAGGCATCTCCATTTCTTACCTATGGCCTTCAAGTGTGTGAGAAAGAAGCACTTGTTGGCCGCCACTGCCAGCGTGTGTGTGTGGAGGAGGAGGAAAGAGGGGCAGGGTTGTGAGGATCATAGAATCATGGGATCATCAAAGTTGGAAGAGACGTTTCCGATCGTCCAGTCCCACTGTCCACCCAGCACTGCTACTTTAAGCCCTAAGCCACATCACCCAGTGCCAGATCTAGATGCCTCTTAAACACCCCCAGGGATGGTGACTCCACCATCTCCATGGGCAACCTGTTCCAATGCCTGACCACCGTAACAGTGGGAAAAGAATTTCTGGTATCTTATCTGAATCTCCCCTGTCTCAGCTTAAGGCCATTTCCTTTATTTCTCTCACTGCAGGCACGGTAGAGGAGACCGGCCCCGACCTCACTACAACTTCTTTTCATGTGTTGTAGAGAGCGATGAGGTCTCTCCTGAGCCTCCTCTTTAGACTGACCAAACCCAGCTCCCTCAGCTGTTCCACGTAGGATGGGTTTTATAGATCTTTCACAAACCTTGTTGCCCTTTGCTGGACCTGCTCCAGCATCTCAATGTCCTTTTAAAAGCGAGGGGTCCAAAACTGAACTCAGTACTTGAGGTGCAATCGGTACTGTGAATCCTGGATCCCGTGAAATGGGGTCACCCTGGGTGCCAGAGAGCCCTGAGGTAGCCTGGCGTTGAAATGGTTTTCTCAGCAGTGCATCATGTTCCAAGCAATCTCTAGGGAAGACTCAGCCCAGGTACCAGCTCCTGTTCCATAGAGGCCACACCTACGGCATCCCTGGGTCTCAGCTTGGAGTCTGTCTCCTGCCCTTCCCCTCTCTCTTTTGCAGGCCATAACAAGGAGGTAGTTGGACCATGCCCTCAGGGCAGCAGTAGGAAGGTGTCTAGAACAGATGACAAGTGGTTCTCAACACTCACCGCAGTTTGGAGCAGTTCTTGGTAGCCTCGAGTCAGGCATAACAGTAAAATCACTTGAGTGCCTACCTGAGCGTTACAGACAAAATCAGAGATCACTGATTTTGCTCTTATTTAAGATCCTTTCTCGACAGACACAGACTGTTTCCACTGAATCAGCTCAGCAGGGGGAGGAGGGAAGACACAAGATTCAATCTCACTGCTTTCTCAATATTATAAGTCGGCAGAAGAACCCTCCAGGAGCGTGAATGGCGTATCTCAATGTGAGTGATGGCTGCAGTCAGGCTGTGGCAGCGGTGGCTTGGGGAAGAGCCCTGTGTGTTTCCCTGTGTGTATTGTGGCTGCAGGGGCTCCAACATGAGAGACGTGCAGTTTCACTCATGGGTAGCAGTGCAGTTGTGGTGAGGGTGGGAGTGTCAAGTAGTCTTGACTTCCAGCAGTGGCTTGATATGCTTATAATGACATCTTTGTGGCAGATATATTCGATTCAGATGCACTTCAGGAATAGATGCCGGTTAATTAACCTCATTCTATGGAATGATGGCTTTTGCTGCAGGGGTTTCTGCCAGATGATTCCAGCTTCCTTTCCTGTTAATCCTTTGTCTATTGTTTTGTTACATCTCCAAAATATACAAAGATTACAGATCCTTCCCCTTCATGCAAGACTCACAAATATACAGCCATTTAAGCAGAGTTAGGCACACAGGCAGAATTACTTTTTTAAAAGCTTATATTGTGCAAAGATAGAAGAAAATGCCAAATTTAGAACCTGGGTCTGCAAACAAGTTTCCTCACGTTTAGGCTTCTGTATAAGCTTGGTTTCAGTGATGTCATTCAGACTATTCCTGTGAGTAAAGCTGTGAATAGGTACAAATAATTATAGGAACAGGTCTGAAGTCTGTATTAGAAGTAGGATGGACAGATTTAGTACTGACAAAGATTTGTTTTCTTGCCAGTATCAAAAGAAGAATTCCCAGCGCTGCAGAAAAACGCATAGCACAGCATTGTCCGTGTCATTAAAACGCTACAGGAAAGTGTCTTTGCTTTAAAACAGGATGACACTTTTTCAGCATTGCAGCAGCAGCTTATGGTTATTTAATGCCATTGAAGGTTGCAGTCATGCACCTTGATGAGCACAGTCAGACTCCGTCCTTGCTCAGAGCGACACTGAAATCAGCAAGGCTTTGGGTGTGCCCAGTCAGCGTGTATTGCATTGCAGGACCGGGAATGCAGGAGTCATTTCTGTCGTCTTCTATCCATAAGTGAATCCTTTTGAGGCTAACAAGAGCAGACTCTGTGTGAGAGTGCGATAAGGCAGAATGTGAAGCCAGTGAGGGAGCAAAACAACTTTCCTAAAGATACAAGATAGAAAATCTGCCACTTTCTTTGTTTGTACAATGGCTTGTCACCTCTTGCAGTTAAAAATGTGCCCTGTTCCTAATTTAAATATCTGGCTTCAGCTTGTAGTCACTAATCTTTGTCATTTGGGTTTATTTTTTTTCTGCCAGTTTGCACTGGAATGCAGACCTGGTGCAAAGCATTTTTTTCATGGTGGAAATACTTGTGCCAGATTCTGTCTGGATACTCCTGTGTTTCTGTCACTGAGCTTCTGCCCTAACCTTGAGTGAGTCAATTAACTACTTGACCTGGAAAAAGTGAATAGTAGGATGGAGCAAATGAGGCCATCTGCAGCATTAAATGCATGTTTGTCCAGCATTTCACAGTCCTCCAAATGAAAGTATTACAGAAGCTGGCGAGCTGTTCCGTGAATGTCTGCTCACCAAAAGCTTTATGCAGCACTTGGAAGATGAAATAGTGCACCCAACTGAATTTCTGCTGGCTGTATTGATCAAGCTTATTTTAATCTTTATTTATGCTTCTTACTTTCTGCAAATCCTTTCAGAAATTGTCATGTGTATTTCCATGTAGCCAAGATCTCCCCAGGAATGCAGGATATTGGTCACTGAACCTCACCATCCATGCACAAGTAAATGAATTATATGATTCAATGGCTACCAGATATACAGCTCCCCCTCTCACGTTAAACTCCCACATTTCTCATTCCCCCCCCCTCTCTTTTTGTAATTATTCTCCCATTTTCTCCGTTCCCCAGTGCTAGGGATTAAACACACAGTATTCCTGGTGCCAAGCTCTACTGCTGCCTTCCTGTTTTTATTGAAGCTTTCTCTGCAGGAAAGGAAGAAGCATGGTCACTACTCGGCTGCTGGATGAAAGATGAACAGCATGACCGAGCAGCGTGCCATGGGGAGCAGGGAGCTTAGGGCAGCCCCAGCACAGTGCTCTTGCAGGCGCTCAGAAACCAGCAAGCATTTACCGGATTGCCGGCAGAAGCCATCACATCATTTAGTTTCTCTCAACTGATCATGTGTGACATATGTTTAGAGATATTTTTTTTCTGTTTTGATGCTAATGGAGGTGAGGGCTGGAAAGGAAAGCCATGATTTTTGGCAAAGCTTGCAGGAGGTGACATGGAAAAAAGGAAGGTCCTCTCTGACAGAGCCAGCTGTCCACACTTGCTCTGCTCCAGTGGCGGACAAAAAGGGGTGGTGGGGGGTGGCGTTGTGAGGCCTCACACAGCTCCACCCGGAGGTCACCTCATCCACCTTTACCATCCTCAGCCTGGTGCTTCCCACAGGTACAGGTGCCCT
This sequence comes from Platysteira castanea, assembly GCA_013397175.1. Taxonomy (NCBI): domain Eukaryota; kingdom Metazoa; phylum Chordata; class Aves; order Passeriformes; genus Platysteira; species Platysteira castanea. The sequence goes on from VYXC01012880.1 coordinate 990,618, forward strand.
AATGCGCCTCACTTCTTTGCAGGCCACTGTTTTGAGGCATGCTGGAAGGGCAGAGAAATAAGATGGGGCAACACAAAGAACAAGTATTAAGGAAGGAAAGCTGGAAGTAACAGATTCCTTCCCCCAGCACCCTCTGAAAGTTGGAGAGCCAATGTGGAGAGATACTGCCAGAGAAAGGGGGAATGATGAGAGTGTGCTGATCCCCCCAAGAGAGAGTCAAATACCACTGCAAAATAGAGTTTGTACAGTTCTGGGCCAGTTGCATTTTTGAGGGAGGGAAATGGGTTGTTTCATATAATTTTACTGAATTCCTTGATACACTAAACAAAGTTTCATCTTCTTGAGTCCTGGGATTATGTGAACTTTAAAAAAAAAAAGAAAACAACTTTATAACAGAATTGTTTCTAGATGTCATGGCTGCAGGGAGAAGCTTCAAAACATGACTCATAAGCATGTGAAATACCAGAAAGCAAAATTAAAGAGATTTCAAATGATTAGAAAACACAAACAAACTAGTAATGTTGGAGTCCTATTCATATGAAATGCTTGCTTTTGGCAACATTTTGTCTCACCAGTTTTTAACTCCACCTGTTGCCAATACAGACATTTGCCTTTCTGTGGGCTTGGTATCTCCACAACACATCCACCCCAAAAGCTGTGACTGTAGGAAGGGTCTTTGTCCAAACAAAGATTAATCATGAAACAGATGGGTTCGTCCACCAACACTTTTGCATATAATCTGATGTGCAGCTGCAGTGTGTGCTCAGTAGTGTCCCCAAGAGGGGAGACAGTTTGGAGGAATGTCTAGAGCCTGTTCACCATCATGTGCCTCTGCTTACTGTCCTTAAACCTCACAGGGGTTGGGAAATGTGATACTCAGGTACTCGGGTGACAGACTCATTAAAAGGGGATGAGAAGGAAGCTTCAGCTAAGCATCAGCACAGGATGGGATTTTGAATTTTATTTTTATTGCAAAGACTGTTAAAACAAAGATCCTTTTTAGGGTGCACTACCAATCACTGACACCTACTGTGGGCAGTGCCCTGAGAGCTCATTTCCCAGGATCTGAGTATGTTTTGAAAACCTGCAGTACATCAGACACACAAGCAATGGTCACACATAGATGAATAAAGACACATCAAAGGACTAAACAGATCTGCTTCCCTGGGTGTGGAAATATTTTCACATAGGTTTGTATCCTATATTCCTGTAAGTCCCCCATCCACACTTCCTACTGCCACATCCTTTTCACAGTGAGAGTCCACTTCTAACATGGCATGTCAGGTTCCTCAGGTTTTCCTACTGATTAGGTGAGAGACACTTGATGATGTGTGTGATTTGAAACTTAGGCCAAGTAAAACAAGTAACCATTAGCTTCCACTGACACATCTCAATAAGGGCAGCTCTTTAGGTTTCTTTCCTCCATTCAAGCCACCGATTGTCACTAAACTTGCCAGCTTGGCCATGCAGGAGCACAGGAGCCAATGCTCCTGTAGCAAACCAAGCTAAAAAAGCCACCCCTCCCCAAAGAAGAAAATCCAGACCATTTTTTTTCCATATAGTATGGTTATTTTGAACGTCATAACTTTATTGAGACACCAGTAGTTACCACCTTCACTTTGTTAACCACAAATATATAGGACATTGTAAACACAGGTGCCGAGGTGGCGGGGTTCGCNCCCAGGTGGTGTTACAAATGCCACACAGGCAGCAGGGAGTTGTCTGGATGGATGGTTTGAACTTGCTGCGTGAGGTGGCCTCACTGGGCTCCTTATCTTATACCTGCTCTGGGGATGGGAGCTGAGACTCCTGTGGGAACCACCCTGCAATGCTGCCTTCCTGGGTCCTCCCAAGTGCTTGCAAGGGTACAGGGACAAAGACACCTCCTCCCCTCAGGGAACTGCCAGGAATAACGCAGAGAGGAAGGGTGTGTGATGAGGTGATGAAGAGGGTGGTGGGGATATGGGTGAGCCAGGGACGGGGACACATCAGGAGGCTGAATCCACAGTTGAAACTGGGGCAAGGTTTCATCATCTCTTTGCCCTTCACAGCCTCTGCTTCCACAAAATAGTCCTTTACTTGGGGGCTTTGTAAGATAAGAAGACATCAAGGGGCCATTGCTCCCAACAGGGGATGCATAATCCTCTGTAATCTGAACAAATGGCAGAGGGGGAAGAAAGCCGCCTTATCATTTCACTTATACAGCCTTCCCTCTGATCCCCTAATCTCTAGAGTGGGGCTGATCTCACCCACACTTAGAATGCAAAAGGGATGTTTTCCAGTCAGCTGCTCAGGTCTCACCCATGATCACCAGAAATAGGCAGCACCTTATCAGAAGCACCTAAGATAAGATAACCAGCCCTTTGGGTAGGTCTGTATGCCTCATCAGCTGCAGAACCAGCCAAATGCCACTGGAAATTGCATTTTGCATTTTAAAGGGCTACATGCAAACAAGCAGAGTCCCACTCCCAGGTCTGTCACCACCAACTCTCCACTGCAAAGGCTGAAAGGATGTGAACCAAAGCAGAGTATGTCTTCTCCCAAGAGCAAAAGCAAGAAGTTGTCCAAGTATCTACCGTTGTAGTGTCCCCTGTCACATCAATGCTTTTCTTATGACACAAAGCAAGGGGAACAGAGAGATGGGAAGTAACCCAAGATGAAGCCACCTGGCTCATGTCTCACTGAAGTGCTGGCTCTGAGGGGGAGGCTCATTCCTGCCTCAAGCCCACCTGAGCCCATCAGCTGGTTACATGAGGGAAGCAAGCCGAAGAGGATAAAGAAAAGCTTGCTCATTTAGTCAGCCCCAAACGGTGTTTAGCCACCTATGTAACTCTGATGGGAGAAGGGGCATGCAAGATGCTCCTGCACCACACCCCAAAAGAGAGCCCCAGGTAGGTCCCCCACATACTGTCTGTACGTCTCCTTATGTGCCTGGTCACTTATAGAGGAGGGACCTCCCAGAAGGTACAACACATTTTAGCGCTAAGAGCTGGTTATTTATAGCCTCCTCCTCCTCTCGGTTCCCTCCCCACACCCCAAAGGAAAGCATGAAGGATGACACAGATGAGTCTGGGTGAGTACAACTAATTTCTCTCCTCCTCCACCTCGTAATTTATTCGTTCTTCTCCCCTTGTGGGAGACAGACAGGAGGGTGCTCCCCCCACATCCAGTCACAACAAACCTCTCTCAATAAAGTAAACCCATCCCAAGCCTAAATATTAGGCTGAACCCACAGAAAACGAAGCTCGAGGGGCTTCCTTCCAAAAATCACCCCTCCTATTTACAGTATTGCATCCACTCATAGCCACAGAGCAAGGGATGTGTGCCTGTGCCCAGTTGTTCCTGCTGCATCCTTAAGGATCCTGATCCCGATCCTGATGCCCCACTCCTGTCCCCACCAGTGGGTAACCACCAGCAAGGCAGGGGCAAGGCTGGGGAGGACAAGCCATGGGGACAGCAATCAGGAGCCCAAATGTCCTGGTAGGAACGGGGAGAAATGGTGCCTGTATACAGTGGAGAACACTGCTCCACTTCCCTCTGGGAGCCTGCTGCTCTGCAGTTTCTACCCCTTCCCTCTCTTTGTGGGGCACTGGGAGGAGGGCAGGACTGGTAACCTTAGTGCACTCCAGACGTTCACACAGCCACAGGCCAGACCTGTGCCCCATTCTCCCCACTCCTAAGGGTGCTCTGAGGAATGGGCTGCATGTGCAGTGCGGGCACCTACAGATTTTGGGTGTGCTCCTGATCTCTGCTACTGGGACCAGTGTTGCATCAAGCAGAGNGACATTGTAAACACAGGTGCCGAGGTGGCGGGGTTCGCTGTAGTTGGATTTCGGAACGGACGGGGGCAGGGGGAGGGGGAGGAGGGGTGAAGGGACACTCGGGCTTAGACAAGACCACTCAGAGGATCCTGTATGCGGCAGGCCATCCATGAGTCATCGTATATACGTATATATGTATAGCTTTATATTATACATCTTTTTAAATATATATATATAATATATATACTATACACAGGCAGTAATGTGGCAGGGGAAGGGGCAGGGCAGCCCAGGTGGTGTTACAAATGACACACAGGCAGCAGGGAGGTGTCTGGATGGATGGTTTGAACTTGCTGCGTGAGGTGGCCTCACTGGGCTCCTTATCTTATACCTGCTCTGGGGATGGGAGCTGAGACTCCTGTGGGAACCACCCTGCAATGCTGCCTTCCTGGGTCCTCCCAAGTGCTTGCAAGGGTACAGGGACAAAGACACCTCCTCCCCTCAGGGAACTGCCAGGAATAACGCAGAGAGGAAGGGTGTGTGATGAGGTGATGAAGAGGGTGGTGGGGATATGGGTGAGCCAGGGACGGGGACACATCAGGAGGCTGAATCCACAGTTGAAACTGGGGCAAGGTTTCATCATCTCTTTGCCCTTCACAGCCTCTGCTTCCACAAAATAGTCCTTTACTTGGGGGCTTTGTAAGATAAGAAGACATCAAGGGGCCATTGCTCCCAACAGGGGATGCATAATCCTCTNCTTTTCTTATGACACAAAGCAAGGGGAACAGAGAGATGGGAAGTAACCCAAGATGAAGCCACCTGGCTCATGTCTCACTGAAGTGCTGGCTCTGAGGGGGAGGCTCATTCCTGCCTCAAGCCCACCTGAGCCCATCAGCTGGTTACATGAGGGAAGCAAGCCGAAGAGGATAAAGAAAAGCTTGCTCATTTAGTCAGCCCCAAACGGTGTTTAGCCACCTATGTAACTCTGATGGGAGAAGGGGCATGCAAGATGCTCCTGCACCACACCCCAAAAGAGAGCCCCAGGTAGGTCCCCCACATACTGTCTGTACGTCTCCTTATGTGCCTGGTCACTTATAGAGGAGGGACCTCCCAGAAGGTACAACACATTTTAGCGCTAAGAGCTGGTTATTTATAGCCTCCTCCTCCTCTCGGTTCCCTCCCCACACCCCAAAGGAAAGCATGAAGGATGACACAGATGAGTCTGGGTGAGTACAACTAATTTCTCTCCTCCTCCACCTCGTAATTTATTCGTTCTTCTCCCCTTGTGGGAGACAGACAGGAGGGTGCTCCCCCCACATCCAGTCACAACAAACCTCTCTCAATAAAGTAAACCCATCCCAAGCCTAAATATTAGGCTGAACCCACAGAAAACGAAGCTCGAGGGGCTTCCTTCCAAAAATAAACCCTCCTATTTACAGTATTGCATCCACTCATAGCCACAGAGCAAGGGATGTGTGCCTGTGCCCAGTTGTTCCTGCTGCATCCTTAGGGATCCTGATCCCGATCCTGATGCCCCACTCCTGTCCCCACCAGTGGGTAACCACCAGCAAGGCAGGGGCAAGGCTGGGGAGGACAAGCCATGGGGACAGCCTTCAGGAGCCCAAATGTCCTGGCAGGAACGGGGAGAAATGGTGCCTGTATACAGTGGAGAACACTGCTCCACTTCCCTCTGGGAGCCTGCTGCTCTGCAGTTTCTACCCCTTCCCTCTCTTTGTGGGGCACTGGGAGGAGGGCAGGACTGGTAACCTTAGTGCCCTCCAGACGTTCACACAGCCACAGGCCAGACCTGTGCCCCATTCTCCCCACTCCTAAGGGTGCTCTGAGGAATGGGCTGCATGTGCAGTGCGGGCACCTACAGATTTTGGGTGTGCTCCTGATCTCTGCTACTGGGACCAGTGTTGCATCAAGCAGAGTGGCTGCCTCGGGGATGGAGCTCCTCACTTCTACAAGGTAAACCCTGCTTCTTGTGCTGTGAGAGATGTCTGTGCCCAGGAGAATTGTCTAGGTAGCTATTGCTGAATTATTTCCATTTAGGGGAAATCTGGGAATCTGTCTTCATGCACAGACCTAACTTCTAACCTGCAATAGAGAGTGGGCTTCCACAGTTGTGTCTTTACTTGGAGCAAAATCATGAGGAGTGTGGAATGATATCCATATGAGCTCTATCTAAGAGTCAGTGCTGCCATCTAGGCGAGGCTTTAAAGTCAGCCAGGATCTGAGATGCTGCAGAAGAGCACTAAGGTATGGTCTATGCCAAGTACATAAAGACCAGTTTTCAGACAACTCAGCCTGGCCCCAGCATATTCACTGCACACCAAGACCTGCTCCCTATCTGAGTGGGAGGTGGGGTGCTCCAGACCCCCACCAGGTGCTCTAGACCCCTATCTTGCCCGTGCAGGGCAAGACCCTTCTCAGCTTGGTTGCACCCCTGTGCAAGAGCCAGACACATGCTGGCCACCCCAGAAGCAGTATTTCTAAGTGGGGTCCTGCTCCATTCCTGTGTGCTACGAAGACGGTGTCAGCAAGAGGCTTTGCACTATTGTAAAGGAACAGAGGAACAGAGGAAGGTTCAGCAGGACCAGAGGAGCGAAACTGTCTTTCTTCTCCTGCCCTGGGTGAAATGACAAAGCTCCCCTCTCCTCCTCGAACCAGCCCAGCTGGGCTTGAAGACTCTCAGGGCTTTCTAGAAGCCCACCTCCTACATCCTTCCTCCCACAGGCACTGTATCTGGGCCCAGGGACTGGGCATGGCTCCCCTCTTGCCTCATCAAACACTGGTCTGAGAAGAGCAGTGACTAGCAGGAAGTACAGGCGAGGGGAATCACCTCCACCTTAACCCACAGGGCTGAGGAACGAGTGATTCTCAGGGCACTACCCTGCTGCTCTGCTCAGTCTCTTGCTGTAACCTACAGACGTGCCTGCGATTTCTAATTGTACCTGCAAATCTTCCTTCTTCCCTTCCCACTTTCTCTCCTTGTGCTCCCCCTCTCTCCATACAACTTCTCCTAAACCTTCTAAAAATAAAGCACCCTCCCTCACTAGCATGTGGCAGGGAAAAGCCCTCCTGTCTTTACATGGAGGACACCATTCCTTCTGTCCTCCAGGCCCCTCCTCACACTCTTGTATGCTGACTCCAACACCATTCCCCTCCCTGAGCCACCAGGTGCTCCAGACCAATTCGGGTGCTCCCACATCTACTCCAACCTTCAGCAATACCATCTCTTCTAGGAAGGTCCCCAGTCCCTCTCATTTCTTCCATTTTGCCTCCAACATCCTTTCCCCTGCCCTGCCAGTGCCATAGCTCCTCTCCTGTCCACAAGACAGACTCTTGCCCTCTGCACCAAGGCAGGAGGGAGAGGAGGAAAGGGGGGACCTTCCTACCAAAATGCAGATTTTGGAAAAATTTGGTTCTGGCAGGTAGCTTGGTGGGAGAGGAGAAGGAAGAGGTGATGGGAAACCTTTTTTCCTTTTTTTTTTTTATCTTTTTTAAAAACAATAAATAAAAACAGATGACCCAGAAGGCTGGAGCATAGCTGAGAGCCACCTCTTGTACCACTATGCACGTGTCTTGTTTGTGCCTCGGCTTTCTGCCGGCAGTGGGAACGGGGCCAGAAGGGAAAAGGGAAGGGAAAGGGGCATCGGTGGCTCAGTAGTTCTGCGTTTGGTACCCCTGTGTCTCGGTGTCGAAAGCATCTGCTGGAGGGGGCTGCTGGTACGTCCCCACCGCATCTGTAGCATCCTCCTCGTTCGTGTAGGGAGCATAAGGCATGCCGGAGTCCTGGCTTGGGTCCATGTAGTCCTGGGAGAAGAGGGCCGAATCGGCACCCAGCTGGAAACGCTGATACGCCAGGAATGCCTGGCCCACCTTTAAGGGAGGAGGTGAAGGGAAGAGACGGGAAGCAGAGAGGGAAGGGAAGAGGAAAAAGAGGGGGAACGTACCGAAAAAGAGAAACAAACAAAAGTGGGGTTAGTAGTGGTTACGGATTAGTGTGAGGCCCGCCTGGCAGATCGCCGGTGAAACGACCCACGAGCATGGAAGTCCACACTGTCCCACAGAAAGCACGAGCCCACAAGGAGAGAGGACGACTGGGCAGGGATGGCTGCAAGTCCAGCTGGCTGTGTGCAGCCTGCCAAAGCTCCCTGCTCTCTCTGGGATGTTCAGGGCACCTCCTGTCTGCCGGTGGGGTTTCACCAACATCGCACGGGTCGCGGAGGCTCAGCTGGCATGTGGTTATCCCAGTCAGCCCCTCCTGGCTGCGGGAAGGCAATCTGCCTCAGCAACAGCAGAGGGCTCGGCTGCTGGGCTCCGTGTTACGAGGCCATTTGGCTTGTAAGGGTCAGTAAGGACAGCAGGATTTGACACCAAGTACTGAGGTAGAGGTCACCCCCCAAAACCCCTTCACCAGTCAGCATCCGCAAGGTGTAGACCTTGCGAAGGAGCAGCAGGAAGCAAAGCAGCTGCTTCCCAGACCAAGGGATGGTTAGCAAGCAAACTGCTGTCTCCTGCCCCAAGCGCTGCAGGCAGGACACCTTTTGGTGGGCTGGGGGAGCCTGGGCACAGGGTTCAGGCATGGCTCATTGTCCCAGAGCATCCCTGAGAGAGGTGAGCAGTCTAGCAGGTGTTGGGGGAGAGGTTTTTGGGGACTGAGGTCTGGGAAGAAATGGAAGAGATAAAAAGGGTATCTCCTAGCTGAAGTATTAGGTCTGAGCAGTCATCAAAAAAAGGCACAGTGGAGTGTTACACAGCATTAGTTAGGGCATGGGTGAGGGAGAGAAGGGAGCAGAAGAGGAGAAGAAATTGCCAGTTCCAACTCTCCAGAGGGAGATTCCCCGTTCAGTGGACAACCCCACTTCAATTCAATAGCCCATATCTTCCCATCCCACGCCCTGCAGTGACCACACACTCATAGTCAGGGCATTGGAACTAGCTCTGCTCAGTGACCTCCTCCAGCTGCATCCCTCCACCCCTTCTCCCAAATTCTCCCGTCAGCAAGGGGCACTAAGGCAGCAAGGATGGGGAGTTAGGGAACAGGGTATTGTATTCCTCCTGAAAATTAATGTCTCTGAGTCTCCGGAAAGCCAGAAATGCGAGGAAGCCCTGTGAGGAGAAAGAGGGGTGTGGGAAGGAGAATCAGTAAGGTAGAGCAAACCAGAGTGTTTGACTGAAATAAAAACAAACCCCAAGGAACCAGGCGAAGAGGATTCCTGTTTAGCCACTTGCAAGCCTGTGCATGGGAGACGATCACTGAAGGTGATGGCACCTTGCAAAAGCCTTGCTCCTTGTGACATTTTCTGCTGGAGCTTGCAAGGGGCTTTTGGCAGCACTTGAGTGCAGGACACAGCTCATGAAGGGAACACACACACTGCTGTCCCTTGATCCCGCCCGGTGTCACCATGGCGAAGGTGCTGATAGCACAACCCTTTGCAGCCCCCCTTCCTCTCTGACAGCTCCATGGTCTTACGGCACCTTTCCTATCTGGCCCCGGCCCAACATCAGGGCTGCAGGAAGAGGAGAAGATAAAGCTGCAAGGGCTTATGCACGGAGACAGGGCTAAAATGCTTTCCTGCTTGGCACTATCCTGTCACTTCAGAAAAAAATCACTTGTGCTTGGTGCTTTCAGAAGCAGGAGGAAGTCATCAGGGATATTTATATTGCACACAACAGTTTTTCCAGGAAACTAGCAATAAGGAATTGCTGGGGAAAGGGCAGTCTTAAGACAGCACCATCCCTTCCTAAGAGGCGACCTAGTGAGGTGGCACTCCAGTGGTGGGTGCAGAGTCCCGAAGAACAATGATGACATCTTGCGTGATGGGAGCAAAGGTGGGACGGAGATGCATGCAACTCCTGGCCTGGAGCTCCCTTCTCTGCTTAGTGTCTGTAAGGTGAAAATGTTGTTGAAGTCCTCTGACACACAGAGAAAATGGTAACAGGTTGTCCAGAGGGGTGGTGGATGCCCCATCCCTGGAAACATTCAAAGTCAGACTGAACTGAGCTCTGAGTCACTTGATCTAGTTGAAGACGTCCCTGCTCTTTGCAGGGGAGTTGGACTAAATGGCCTGTAAAAGTCCCTTCCAACCCAAATTATTGTATGATTCTATGACAATGGTGGTTGAGGAGCTGGCTTGTCCAAGGTCGTATTAAAGGTCTGCCAAAAACACTCCTTACTGGGATATGGGACTCTCTTTCCCATTGTGCTTATTAGTGCTCTAAAACCTTCTTCCACCTAAGTTTTTGAGTCCTGTTTCCCAATTTTATTCCCCAACCACCTCCTCTCCTGCTTTTCCTTCTCAGAAATCATGTGAACTGAGATCCCAGAGGGAATCACTCGTAGCCAGTCACCTTTCATTCCCTACAAGATAATACAGTACAGAGAACATTTGATCCAGCATCATGGCTGCTGTACTCACCCAGGTAAAGATGGAGAAGAACGAGAACGTGATGGCTGCTCGGGCTGCATCCCCTCCCTCATTCAGTGGGTTGTCTTCTGGTTTTGAAGCTTGCCACTGGTTGGTCAGAAAGCAGAAGCCAACGAACCAGAGGAATGCCCAAAAGGCTGGGATGGACCACCACCAGCATGCCAAAGGGAAGGACAAAGAACGAGAAGATATGTGTGAGCATAACATATACATATTACATTTCTCTGGAAATTTCAACCCTTTGAGACCCACCACTATGTTGCAGACTGGGCAAAACTGACGGCTCAGCCAGTCTGAGCCCAAGCGAGCTGGCAGGCTCCCTGACAGCAAATTGTCAAGGTGACCAATGGGTGTCTGCAGAAAGAACCTCAGGAGAGTTCATTTGCTTGTGTTTGGATTGATCACAGGACTTGCATTTGGCCTTGGGAGGGAGCCTGAAGGGCTTCCAGTACTGAAGCGATCATCTGGGCTCTATGAAACAGCCACTGCTTCACAATCCTGTCCTGCAAGGACAAGCAAAGAGCAATTCCTTCCATGGGAGCTGCAAAAGAGTGGGAAGCAGCTGGTTTGCAGTTGCACAGAGACCAGCTTGTGCTCAGGACAGAACAGCTCAGGGACTCACATCAAGGAAAGGTGCCGAAGGACCACTGACATGCTGTGCCCCCAGGAAAGGTGTGAAGGTAGGAGGTACTCACCCTCTCTGCCAGGCGCAGGCAGACACCTGGCAGTGAGAGAAACGGGTATTCCAAAGCAACAGCAAAAGAGGGCACAATCCTTCCCCTTCTCTTGTCAGCTGTACATAGGACTGCTAGGCAAGGGGCTAACTGTGAAAGAACTTGCAAGCCTGAAGTCCTTAGCAAATTCAGGTGCTTCACCTGATCCTGCCCTCACTCCACTCTTGGCCCTTTTGACATACTCTGGGGAGCACCTGACATCGAGCAGTTTGCCTGAATGGCTGGCATAAGCCACCAGGGCCAAATGGCCAGGAAGCTCACCCGAGACTCCGATGTCCGAGAGCACTGCCTTCTTACGGTCCTTGACGCTGCTGATCTGCGGGAAGTAGGCATCCAGAGCCAGGTAAAGAAGGCAGCTGAGGAAGGCGAGGACACCCACGGTAATGCCATAGTTGCAGGCATTGTGATTGCGGTTGAAAATGCAGTGCTCCTCTAACTCGTCCACGCGGTTCACGTACCCTTCATTGACAATGGAGCCAAACACCACGATGGAGAACACCTGGTGGGGAGGGAGCCCAGAGACGCATCAGGGCAAGCTCCATCTCTCCAGACAAGCACAAAGGAGCAGAGCTCTGCAGGGGACAGACACCCTTCGCCAGCACCTCTCTGCTCTGCTGGGCTCCGGCCCCGCTGCCTTGCCTGGGCTGTAGCCACAGGGAATTTACTGGGAACGTGGTCTCATTTTACTTCTGAGGATTAACTTAAAATAGGACATTTTTAGATTGAACCTTTTTATCCATCTGACCTAAAGCAATGCAAAGCAATTGCAGCCTGGAGTAAGGGTGGCTTCCCACAGACACACACGGAGGTGACATGGAGTGTAAACTGGGATATGGTTTTGGTCCGGGGCCTGCATACAATGGCTGCAAGTAGTGGAAATCCTCTTAGTCTGCACTTATTCTCCCACTCACTCCTTTCCCTCCAAGAGATTAATTGTTTCTACCATGCATCTGTTCACTGATTTTATCTATCAAGCTACTACGCTCTTTTCCCCATCCACCCTCCCACAATCCACAGCCCTGCTTGCTCTGCAGCTCCATTCTGCCGGGCTTCCCTTCTCTCCATTTCCCCACATCACACACCTCTCTCCACCAGTTTTCCATCAGCCCACTCCATGACACCACCCATCCTTCTGTCCATTCACCAACACTGTGCCCATGCCAACACTCTCCAACTTTCCCCACGGATTTTAGGGGCCAAACATCCCTACTCTGGGTCCACTTGTCAGGGCCACTGTGAGTCCTCCCTACCTGTCACCACCACTGCCACTGCATGTTATTTTAAATCAGGCAGAATTAAGGATGAGTCCAGGTAGAAATGCCCTAATCCGCAGTTGCTGGTCTAATCTTTGCTCATGGGCTTAGCCTTCATCGCCTGCCACACGGCTGTCCCTCTTTGACACAGCAGGTGCACCAAAGCAGAGAGCTATTTACAGCAGCCCCAGCCCTGCACCTTGCACCTCAAATAAACAGCTTCCCCTTCCCCACAGAAGAAAGAAGGGAACAGTAAGGCAGCATGTAGAGATTTTTCTTTGCAGGGCATCTGAAGACCCTCAGTAGGAACAGACGACTGGATGCTGCCTGCAAGAGCCTCAAGGAAATGGGAATAGGACCTCAAGTATGGGATGAAATTACATATGAAGTGGAACCACCTTGGAACCACCACCCCATCCCCAAGGAGAAGTAGCACACAAGATGAGGAGGCCAAGTCTCCTGCCAGAAGTGGAGCTAGGTCTGAGTGTTTGCCTGGTCAGGAGCCCAGTACCACCTAACCCAACCAAGCACCAGAAGACAACCCAGAAAGCAGAGAAGCAGCTTTGTGAGTGCAGGGAAAATTACTGATTAATGCCAACCCAAAATACCACCTATCATCAGTGGGGTTGGATACCCAAGATCCACACCACGGACCTCTGCTGCTTGGCCTGTGGCATCAAGAACCAGAGGAAAAATCTTACTCACAGTCCCCCAAAAGCCCTTGGGCAGATACTCAACACCAACGACATTTCACCTGCCAAACTCTAACCAATATCCACTGACACCAATATTATTTTTTCACCTCAGGACTCATAATTGGGTCCCCCTTGGGTTGTTGAAATTGGGCGTATCACACTAGAGCAAACTAAAAAAAGCTGGAAGCTGGTGTTCCTAAGTGTAGGAACTGTATGGGTTCTCTGAAAATCACAAGAGCGTTTTAAGTTTAGAAGTAAAATAACTGATTTGTCCTCCTCCTCCTTCTTCTTGCAAATCAAGATTGATCATATTTTGCAGAAATTGCCCATGAAAATTAAATAAGAATCTCTTCTGCTAGAAGCAAAGATTTAGTCCTCAAAATTTCAGCCTGAATGGTTTGTAAAGCAGCAAAATTGCAGACAATTACAGCCAGACTCTTTCAGTGGGATGTCTAACACACCTTCACAACAGGCTGAGCTGACAGGTCTGCCTAGGGTCATTGACAATAACACGCTGTTCCTCTGACCCGAGGAAGAGCTGACAGACTCCTGAAGTGACATCCCAATGCGAGGCTGTGACCAGCACTAATACTGACACTTGAAGTACCAACCCCCATATATATTGAGCTTACAAAGTGCGTGCCCTGTTTTCTGCAGCATAAGATAGAAAGCTTATCTTCTCTTTAGGAGATGAGGAACAGCCACTACAGTGGCAGAGTCTGGTGTTCACTTTTGGTTTAGGACTCAGAACTGGTAAAATGCTGATTCCCTGAGTCAGATAAAGCCTTGCAACGAGCTGTATTGTGAGTCTCTGCTTACTCATTCGGGATGAATGAACTTCTGTAATGGTCTCTCCCCAGAGACACATCTGTGGAGATATATCCCAATACACATTTTCTCTCTGCTCTTAGCTTTGGGTTTGCTGCTGGGCTGGACAGAATCATTTCTTTTTGCATTTGCTCTTCCATACCTTTTCAAGCTGGCACATCATAAAGACACAACTGAGAGTCACAAGACCAGAGGAACATCTCCCTCTCCCCAATTTTCAAGCAGAAGTGGCATTCCTCACTTCCTTTCTCCATCTGCAGTCAGCCAAGATGCCAGACTTGTCTCCTATGAAGAAAAACTTGTTTCACAGCCTGGAGGTGCCCAAGGTATGATTTACAGGCAAGCATCTGATTTCAGATGATCTTGGGAGTTTTCTGGGGAGATTCCACTAAGCGTGTTCTCACTTGTGAGCAGAATAAGACACTGTGGATGCTTATCTTTTCTGTCCTGAAACGGCCATCCCAAAGTACTCTTTGTCCTTAGGAAAGCTTTCTATGGTCCAAAGAACAGTAGCTTAAGAGACGTCTCTTTCTCTCTGTGTTTTCCTCACCATTGGCATCAGCTCTGATCCATGCTCCACTCCCTGGCACTGCAGAGATGTGCTCCCTTTGCCAGCCTGCCACCACCCTGATGGCACAGCAAAATGCTGGGAGGACCCACTGCGCACAGAAGCCTTGAGCTGGGCTGGATTACACTGACTGGGCAAGAATGGGCAGGCTCAAACCAGAGATTCCAGGCAGAGCTGGACAGCAAAAGAGGCAATTGCTGCTGCTGCTGCTGCTGACAGGCAACATCGCCTGTTTTATTCCCATGATGTCTGTACCCAGAAACTGTTGTGACAAACAATTTTCTAAAAAAAATCATAGTTATGAGAGCTTAGATCTTGCAGCCATTAGTAGAAACTGTTGCACACTTTGTCCATGGCAGCTATTCCTCGTTGGTAAGGGAGCAGCTGGGTGGAAGCTCGCTGACGTGGCAAGTCATCTTAGAAGGCGCAAATATATTTTATTTCCTTGATTTCACAATCCATGCCCTGCAAAGATGATCTGAGCAGCAGGTGCTGTATGAATGACTGCCTAGATCATAAACAAAGCACCAAGTTTTCAAGGATGAAGTGTTTACATTCCTGTTCCCATCACATCTGCAGCACTTGTAAAGAAATGCCAGTGACCAGCAGCACTGGCACAGGCCTGTTACTGCTCTGTGTTACTGCAGCTTGTGTCTCCTCTCCCTCCATTTGGCACTCGCTGCACAAAGCCTTGCCCACGGTCACTGATAAAGTGGCCCAAAATACATAGCCGGCTGCAAAGAGGAGGCAAGGAGAAGCTGGCAGAAGTCTTCTCCTGACTGAGCACCGAGATGCAGGCAAGGGACTTGTTCGCAGGCTAACAGGAGGCCCCCTGAGGCTCCCAAATGCAGTCTATCCTTCCACTCTGCAGAGGGAGATCACTGGCTAATTTCTTGTGCTTGGTAACAAAAACCAGCCAGCCATCCCCAGCTTTGTGCACTTGAGCTGCCTCATTTCTTCAGCAAGGCTGCTTCAGTCAGTTAACAGACTTGAAGTAACCAGATTTTTAGGTTGAGAGGGTTTCTTTACGCCTCTGAGAGCAACATCAGTGGGGCAGGTGTGCAGCCTGTCTGGAGGTGCATATTTAATAAGCAGTAATATATTCAGCTACACTCCAGAAAGGGACAGAAAAGAGCACTTGGAAAAGGTCTGATCAACTCAGTCCTGCTGCTGGGACCCAGCTTTGCTCCACTTCACCGCTCCTTACACACCATGTCCATCCACATTGGTTGTTGCAATCATTTTCCTCGATTCCTGTTTTCATCCAACAGCTTCGGAGACACCGCGTGCAGCCCAGAGCCAGGTGCATTGCAAAGCTGACACAGGCAGAGCAACGTGCCAAAGGACGCAGCAAAATGAACTTAATGCTTAGCACTGCGGGGAGCAGAGAGAGAAGCTGAGAGTTTTCCTCTCCTTGTTTCTCAAGGGGCTCATGCTGCCCGTTACAAGCAAGTAAGGGCTCATTACAGTGAGAAAAGTGCAAAAAGGGCAAAATTTTGCATCCTGCCACAAAATACCTTTTTTTTTCCCCTTGGTAAACTGGGTGATCTGATTTTGCCAAAGGCAAAGGTGAGAGATGAGAAGAGAGGCTCTCCAGTCCCTCCCCACTGCAGGCTCAGCCCTGCAGAAAGTCAGGCAAAACCTCCTGAGCATCATGTGAGGCGCTTTCCACCATGCTGCCCATCCCCAGCCGTGCATCAGACACTCCTGAGCATCATGTGATGGATGCAAAGCACAGCCAGCCTCCGGCAGTGCACTAGGATTTTCCTGCACCTCATCCCAGGACTTTGTCATGCTGCCTTCCTGACTTCATCCCCAAGATCCCCATGATGGCTGTGGTGGGGATCAGGCTGAAGAGGGTTTCTGCCGAGCTGCCTGCTTGGGCTCACTGCAATGCCCTCCAGTCACAGCCTCTGTCGCACTGCGTGCTGCCTCTCTGTCTCACACACCCCCTTTTTTACTCTGTTATACAGAGGAAATAGTTTGACGACATAATATTCCTCGTGGGACTTCAAATCAAATCTCCCTCAGGCAGAACGAAGCCATAACCTCTTCCGAGTTTGATCTAGTAATGACCAGGAATAAATCTGTTTAAAAAAAAAGCAAGAGTAGGAGATGGTGCAAATGATAAACTGGCAGAGATGATCTGGCTTTCATTTTCATTCAGCCACTTGAAAATGGAGTCTCTGAAAAGCTTTGGAATGCGTTGCACAGACATGGAATATTATTATTATTGTCATTGAATCTACTTGTATTTAGTTCATTTTGAAGAAAACATATGCAGCTTTTGAGATGCATAGGACTGGCAGCTTGGAAACAGGCGGCCTCTATTTATTCCCCCCAGCCAGCACCACGCAGGCAGCAAACAGCTCCTGCCCACAGTCTCGACAGTGTCTGAGCCTTGTGCAGGTGCTGGAGGGGGCCAGTCTCTCTGGACCCCATTTCCCTGAACATGGGGCAGGGGGAGAGCACGAGTATGCCAGCACCTCCCTCCCAGCTCACCCTCCCTGGCCATCAGCCACATGGCACCAGCTCCTCAGCCAGGGCTGAGCTGGAGCAGGTGACTGAAGGGAGAAAGGCTCCGCATCCCTAATTCCTGCCATGGGATCTGGGACACGCTTTCCTGGCCAGCCAGCTTTTTTTTCACACATGGTTTGGCAGCTGACTGCCTGGCCATTAACCCTTCTGCCTCCCACCAGACATATGCTCAGGTCTCATGCACTTCCCATGGTTAAACAGCATCTTCTGTCCCACCACTACTGGTGGCAACCCTTCACAATCACACATCCATGGTGGTATCCAGGTTCTTCTGTGCTTTCTAGATGGTCCCTACGTTGCTATGCCACTGGTCAGTCAGCAAAGTGACCACCCAAATGTTGCATCTTTTTCCAAGAGGAAGAGTTCCGATTTCTTTCTAGCAACAGATCTCCCCCTCCCCGGCTTGGCTGTGCCAGCATAGGCAGAGAACTGCACCCCCGCCACCTGCAGTGCCTGCCCCTCTTGCAGCCACGCGAGTTCTCTGCTGCCTCGTTTTGCCACAAATATGTGCCTTAGCCATGTCCCATCACCATGCAGTTCCTCTGCTTCTCCCCTGTATGCCTCTCATGTTTTGAAACAGCAGATTACATATGGTTGTCATATTTTTTGCTCGTGTTTCTGACTGTCTTTGGTCTTTGTGCTACTTCTCAGATTTTTATCTGAGAATGTCATTAATGAGAGATTTGTTCTGCTCCAAGATCCTTTCCAGAAATGCTATGCTGGAAACAACACGACCTGCTGTATCCAACCTGAATCACTGTGCAACTGTGCATATCTGTCGCTCATCTTCTGACACAGCCTTTCACCCAATCCCAGTGACATCAAGCCCCCAAAAACCCTTTTGAAGCTGATAGTGGCAAGGGCATCCCACGAAGAACTGTCCCTAGGGCTTGACTGACAGCACGCGCTTTGAACCGCCGTGTTTCTTCCATCTGCACCAACGTACCTCGCAAGCACGCAGCCAGCGAGCGGGGCGGCTGCAGCAGCAACGGGGTGGAGGAGTAGAGGCAGAAAGCATGAACATGGGCCGGGAACATGGGGAATGTCTCAGCTAAATTAACTGGGGACAGGAAGAAGGTGGGACCCCAGTTGCAGCTGGTTTTAGACTAACAAGGCCTGCAGGCTCTGAGGCTCAGTTTAACCACCATTACAAGCCCACACTGCGTGTCTTTGGGAAGAGTCAAGTGGTGTTGTAAGCCAAGCATGAATGTGGCAAGCCAGGGACATGCTGGCAAGGCAGGAGATGGGTTCTCTGCCATGCTGTGGCTAGTTCCCATCCTCCAGCTTTCAGGTGCCAGCCTGTCATGGGGGAGCCAGGAATGTGGTTCCTGTCCTTCACCTGCCTTGTCTGCTCAGCTGGAGCTGCTTGGGATGTGAATCGCAGGGGACAGTGATTCCTGTACCAGCTCAAATGTTCTGGATGCTCCTATCAGCCAGAGGACATGGTAGCAACGGCAGCAGGTGATGGAAAAGGAGATGAAGCGCCTCTCCTCACCAAACCTCCCAACAGACAGGCAGTGACCTTGGTGTCAGAGGTGGACTTGGCACCTCAATCTGTGTTTAAACAAGTTTTAATGGGCTGCTTTGTGCAGCTCTTGCTGGAAATACTCTTACTCAAGCCCATATCCAAGCAAGCTGGGCCTGCTTCCAAAAACAGAGTTACTTTTGCCTTGTTAGGCTTTTACATTGAGCAGCACTTCAGTTTCTCCAGCAAGCAGGTTTCCAGGCAGACAGGAGCACCTGGAACAACCTGTTTTGATTAGCATTTTACTTATTTATGGCGCCAGTGTTACGTCCAACGCCTGCAGGTTGCAGAGGAGCCACCCAGCTCCCCTGCACCAGCTGTGGAGAGCACTGCTGCACTGCCCTGTGGGTCAGGGCACAATGGGAATAGGTAGGGATGTGCTCACACTCGCCTGCTTTATTTCAAGAACAATCCTGGAGCTCTGCGGCTCCAGCTCGGTGTGGGTCACCCAGCTCCACAAGCTCCAGCTGTAGCACCAATAGCTCCAGCTTCTGGGTCATCTAAACATCCAAACCTGACCCGCAGAGCCACCACTGATCACCAGCAGACACACCAGGCAACCTTTCTGCAGGGAGACACTCACTCTGCTGTGCCTGCTGACCTCCAAAGCACCCACGAAACCTGAGCTGCCTCACAACACAGTCCTGGTGGACAGATGTTCCAGAATTGCTAAACTCTTTCCATAGTTTAGCATTCTCCTTGTCAAATTTATCCTATCTCCTCTTCAGCAAGGACCAACATATATAATCTCCAGTCACCCTGTCTGTTCCTGATCCTTCAGTTCTCCCTGGAGATTTGCCTCCACCTCAGTTGGGCTGCAAACTCCCCGGGCAGGAGCCAGTTTTGGTGCCTGTTGGTAAAACACCATATGCACCTCTGTGCCATCATGAAGTCTGCTAAAAGGCAGCATGACCTGAGCACAAGGTCACTGCCTGAGGAAGTGATCATGAGAATTTCTGCTCCCAGTGAAAGCTCATCACGTGAAACAGGCCAAAAGGAGCCTTCAGCTTGCCCTGGGGAGACAATAGACCATTCACGCCATGAGCAGGATAAAGGCAAATGAGATCTCCGGAGATGGCAGGCAAAATACTTTCAGTGTGTGCAAGAGCATGTGAAATGAAAGACTCTCAGAGAGACCACGAGGAGGGAGAACCCTTTGCCACCAGAAGAATTTGGCTCATAGAGCTTGGCACTAGAAAGTCTAAGTACGGATGCAATCACAGTTTATAAATACCATAGGGAAAACACCAGGGATGGAAAAGCATCATTTAAACTGAAGGGCAAGAGATCACAAAAGTAAACGGATAGCCAACAGATTTACAGTGGAAAGTCTCTGACCACTGGAACCATGGAACCCTCTCTCAGAGGAAGTGAGAAGGGGAGAAAACCACAAACTAGTCTTTTTTCAGTGAAGTTCAACCAATTTATGGAAGGGGCCATAAAGAGTCTGATCATTGTGACAGCCTGAGAGAGGACTTCAGTGTCCACAAGGACCCCTCTTGATCTCAAGTTTCAAGAAAAGACCAAAACTACAACTAAATATTTGGGGTGAGGTTTTGTTTCCCCTGCTTTGTTAAAGGAGAGATGCTCAGGAGGACAGACAAGACCAAGCCAGTGGAAAAGCAAGAGAAGGAAGGCACAGCCTTGCACCATGATGGCCATGCCACCCTTCTTTGCTGAACTGCTGACCTGGAGCACCTCCAGCTTCTGCAAAAGGACTTTAATTTCCAGGGCCAAGTGAAGCGCCTGGGGTAAATCCCATCCTGTCCTCTGTCAAGGTCAGACGGGCAGGGAGAAATAGCGTGGGGTCCCAAGGAGATGCCACTCTCCAGCAAGTGCTTCTTGCCAGGGGGGACCTTGCAGGGCACAGAAATGAGCTCGGCAAGCAAGCCAACAGCATCTGAGATACTCTGGAGCAGATTAGGTGCCTAATTAAAAAACAAACATATTTCTTGTTCTCTCTCCCTCACCTGGTGCCTCTGGGAAGCCAAAATCCTGCAGTGCTTGGACGAAGGGGAAAAAAGCCACTGCACTGAGAGGCAGATAGAGAAAGATGAAATTCTGCCACAGAGATTAGCAACGGGAGAGCCTTTGTAGGTCACATCACGTCCATCATCCCTGGGCACACAGGCTGGCTCCACTCCAGCCTGCCAGGGGCGGGGGGCACATGTACCCCCTCGCCTGGCACCCAGCAGCAGCCCCGGCACAGCCAACCCGCTCCCAGCGTGATGTGCTGTACTGTAAACAAGCTCAGGCAGATGGACAGACAGACAGAATGCCTGCATTAATCAAGTCCTCAGCTGTCCTGGGGCTCTCCAGCCACCCTCCGACTCACCCGGCGGGGACATCACGCACCCACCCGGCTGAGCGGACAAGGGCTGCCTCCCCACCACCACCAGCAAGCCAGGCCACCTTCCCTTTTCCTCCTTGTTTCCACCTGGCACCGCTTTTATTTTATTTTCCTAAAGCCAGCCTGCTGCTTTGCCTCCCAGCTCCCATGCGCATGTGTCTCCCCTGCTCCCTCTCCCTGCCCTCCCTTCTCCGCTCCCGGCGGAGACCTCAATCTCTCCCCCGCCAGCTCGCTGCTGCAGCTCTCGCTCCCTTAATCCCAATGACCTTCTTGCACAAACGCGCCAGCCCCATGGGCAGCCATGGGATCAGCGCCACGGGAAGAGGGAGAGACCTTCCCATGACACCCCCGTTAGGTTCCTCTTTCCCCCTGCCCCCTTCCCCACGAATTACAGAAAGGAAAACACTACAGGGAAAGCAGGTTGGGGGGCTGAGAGGATAAGGGTAAAACACAGAGCAACATCCAGCCCCTACAGCCCCCTTAATTCACCCCAGCATGGCCTGAGCCCAGCACCCTCTGACCCACAGGGAAGCAATTCCAGGCCTGCAGCATTCCCCCTCCCAGGCTGCCCCTGTCACCCCACATCCTTCTGTCTCCCTGCATCCACCATAAACGCACAGGCGTGGAAGAGTGTGAAGACACCCCACACCTGAGATGGAGACAGGGTCATGATCCAACCTGAGTCACCCTTTCCCTCTCCACGGAAGAAACCTTAAACCAGCCTGCTCTCACCCCATATGGGCCTATATCCACACACGCAGATATACATACAGCTGTACATCTATGTGCACATACACATGTGGATATACACGGAGATTTATACATAGACAGATATATAAACCCAGAGACAGATCCCTATATCCAAACATACCTGCATATATATATAACAGAGATACAGCCATAACTGCTATAGAAGCATATACATACATATCTATGTGTATACGGATATAGGCTGTGTGGAGACATATTGATGGACACATGCGTATTATTATACGTGGATATATGCGCATACACATGCATATATAAAGCATATAATAATAAATATGTAATACGTAACAGCATATGATGATAACAACATATAATAACATATAGTGGTATCTAACAGCGTAATGAGTTTACATTTATATATGTGTGTGTGTGTGTGTGTGTGTGGTGTGTGCGTGTATATGCAGGTGTGCTGGAAGGTCAGGGTCAGGGCCGGTGCCGGCCGCCCGTCCCGGAGGGAGCCCCGCGCCCCCCGCAGCCCNCCGGGGCGCGGGCCCTGCGGGGGCAGCACGGGGGTGCGCTGCGGGGGGTGGGAGCACCTCCCCGTACAAAGGCAGCCCACCCCAGAGGGCAGCCCTCCCTGGGGGAGGGATGGGGGCGATGCCACTCCTGGTTTCTGTGGGGCCCAGCAGGGCCAGCCCCCCGCCAGCCCACACCCTCTGCTCGGCCCTAGTGAGGCTGCATCTGGGGCCGTGTCCAGTCCTGGGCTCCCCTGTACGCGACGAGGAGCTACTGGAGAGGGTCCAGCAGAGACCTCAAAGATGATTTGGGGTCTGGAGCATCTCTTAGGAGGAGAGACTGTGGGAGCTGCGCCTGTTTAGAGAAGAGAAGACTGAGAGGGGATCTCATTAATGCATATAAATATCTCAGAGGTGGGCGGATGGTGCCAGACGCTTTTCAGTGATGCCCAGCAGGGCAATGGCCATAAGCTAAAACACAAGAAGTTTCACTTCAACATGAGGAAGAACTTCTGTACATTCAAGGTGGCAGAGCGCTGGAACAGGCTGCTCAGGGAGGTCGTGGAGCCTCCCTCTCTGGAGACATTCAAAACCCACCTGGATGCGTTCCTGTGTCACCTGCTCTAGGTGTCCCTGCCCAAGGACTAGGTGATCTCCTGAGGTCACTTCCAAGCCTAACAATTATGTCATTCTGTCATTCTCTGATGCTACCCCACAGAGGCCCACAGAGGGGGGTAAGGCTGGGCCCCTGGGTGCAACCCATTATCCCAGAAGCCGGTTCCCTCACTAGATGCCTGCCCCTGGACAGAGATGCCCAGTGAGCCTCAAAATCACACTGCAGCAAAGCCTGGGGCTCTCATTTCCAACATCCGCCACCCTATCTGCACTGTGTCCTTGGGAGGGGGTGGGAAAAGGCCCTTTGTGAACATAGGAAGTCCAGACTTTGGGAAGGAAAGGATGTGTGGGGAGAAGCCTTCCAGCCCTAGGGGCAATTCCAGCTGCTTGGCCCATGCCTTTTGTGCACAGTAGCTGCATACCAGCAGTCTGCTGTCTGCTGCAGAGTCCCCGATAATCTGTATTAACAGGATTGAAATGGAAAACAAGCCCTTGGGTTGTGACATGGTTCCCTAAGCTCAGCAGTGGAAGCCAAAAATGTACAAGAGCTAAAGGCAAATGTATGGGCGAGATGGAAGAGCATTTAAAGCCCAACCCATGGGCACCCATTGGGAGTTGCACCCCAAAAAGTGAGCAGCCATCCCTCACCTTTTGTGGGGCTCCTTTTGAGGGGCAGGTTGGAGGTAAAAGATGGACATTCCTCCATCACATCCAGCCACAGAATCCTAGAATGGATTGGGTTGGAAGGGACCTTAACGGTTATCTAGTCCAAGTCCCCTGCAATGAGCAGGGACAACTTCAACTAGATCAGCCTGCTCAGAGTCCTATCCACACTGACCTTGAATCTTTCCAGGGATGGAGCATGCCTGTTTTAGGAAGATGAGCTGCAGTGCCAGCACAGCTGGATCCCCAGCTCTCCAGTTCATTCTGGGTGCAGGAATCTCCCTATGGTGTTGTGTCAAACACATCCTTATCTATAGTAAGCCCCAGGAGATCCTGAGGGCAAACTCTGGCTGCCCCATGTGCAGGAGGCTCCAGAGCACCCAGCTCTGTGTTCCACTGCTACCATTACCTTGGGTTTGCATCCCCTTCCATACCACAGCAATAGTGGATTAAGGCCCATGTTCATTATAATAACAGAGATGTAATTTCATGAAATTAAGTTTTGAAACCCCATTTCATGAAAGGAAATTAAANGGCGAGGCGTTGCACGGGGAGACCGGGCGGGCCTGTGCGGTGCCCGGCGGGGCGCAGGGTGTCGGTGGCGCGGGCGGCTGTGGGCGCATTGGGGGCCCATTTTCGTAGAAAGTGGGGCGGCTTTTCTCTGGGAGGCTCCCGTGGTTATGGCTTTTTGAGGTTTTAAACTTCGCTAAGGGTAATTCGTGTCGAGTATTTTTTTTAAAGCAAAACCATGTTTATTTTTAGTTCCGTGCATAGCTGCATGGTACTTTTCTTTAATTTGGATGTGAGATTGGATGGGTAAGTCGTTCTTCGGGCTGGGAGTTCTCTAGATGGAACCCAGTCTTAACATGGCTCTCAGGTTGCAAAGGGAGGCTGTGGGGGTGGAACTCGAGGAGAAAGCCTTTGAAAAATTACTGCGTCTCCACCCAGAGTGACTGAATCGAAGGTGGATGTTGAGATTCTGATTTACTGCAGCTTTGCAAACGGAAGTTGCTTATGTAATGCTTATTTTGATACTGATGCACTGAAAGGTGTGAAGATGTCTTTTTTAGATTTGTGGGGTGGACTGAAATTCTGGTGGCACGCTGTGGCCAAATTACAGCTTCTCTGGTTCCCTAGCTAGAGTGGGCCTTGGTGGCATATTAAAATAACATGAGAATAGAAGGGGTATTAACAAAGTCTTGGAAGTGCATAGTTGGGGAATGGGAACTACATTCCTGTAACATAATGGAATTCAGAAGCTGATATTGGGGATTTCTGGAATGCCAGATATCTTGGATATACATAATATTCATGTTTTAAGTCAAGGAGAGAGTTTGCCTTGGCCCTCTAGTGGGTATAAGTAAGTCTCTGTAGCAAGCACTAAGTGTTGGGTTTTCCCTCCGCAGTCTCACCGCAAGTTTTCGGCTCCGAGGCACGGCTCCCTGGGCTTCCTGCCCCGCAAGCGCAGCAGCAGGCACAGGGGCAAGGTCAAGAGCTTCCCCAAGGATGACCCCAGCAAGCCTGTCCATCTCACTGCCTTCCTGGGGTACAAAGCTGGCATGACCCACATTGTCCGGGAAGTCGACAGACNGAAAATTCACGGAATAAAATTTCAGAATTTCATGAAATTGAGTGAAATTTTGAAATTTCATGAAATGAAATTAAGGTAATGAAATAAAATTCCATTAAATGAAATAAAACGAAACTTGATGAAAAGAAGCTTGATGAAATGAAATGAAGCGACGTCAACATTTCATGACATGAAATGAAATGTCAAAACTTCATTCATTTCATGAAATGTCGTTGAACGAAATGGAATGGGATGAAGTGAAAAGAACACTATCCGTTATGACCGCTGACCGTGCGCAGTGAAGTTCCCCACAAGCCCCGCCAGATGGCTTACACAGGGTTCTTTCTCCGCGCATCGCTGCCCGCGCACCTTTATGGCTGCGCTCGTCGCCCGTAGCGCCGCGCGCGCCGCCGCACCGCCCCCCCTCTCGCGAGACCGGGGGCGGGGCGCTTATAAAGGCTGCGCGCGCCGGTGGCGGCCCTTCCGGCCCGGCGCGTGGACAAGATGGTGGGTGCTGAGGCCTCGGGCCCTGCCGCGCATCCCGCGGGCATCGCCGCCATCCCGGCCCCGCCCGCCGCGCGGCCCCNTAGATGGAACCCAGTCTTAACATGGCTCTCAGGTTGCAAAGGGAGGCTGTGGGGGTGGAACTCGAGGAGAAAGCCTTTGAAAAATTACTGCGTCTCCACCCAGAGTGACTGAATCGAAGGTGGATGTTGAGATTCTGATTTACTGCAGCTTTGCAAACGGAAGTTGCTTATGTAATGCTTATTTTGATACTGATGCACTGAAAGGTGTGAAGATGTCTTTTTTAGATTTGTGGGGTGGACTGAAATTCTGGTGGCACGCTGTGGCCAAATTACAGCTTCTCTGGTTCCCTAGCTAGAGTGGGCCTTGGTGGCATATTAAAATAACATGAGAATAGAAGGGGTATTAACAAAGTCTTGGAAGTGCATAGTTGGGGAATGGGAACTACATTCCTGTAACATAATGGAATTCAGAAGCTGATATTGGGGATTTCTGGAATGCCAGATATCTTGGATATACATAATATTCATGTTTTAAGTCAAGGAGAGAGTTTGCCTTGGCCCTCTAGTGGGTATAAGTAAGTCTCTGTAGCAAGCACTAAGTGTTGGGTTTTCCCTCCGCAGTCTCACCGCAAGTTCTCGGCTCCAAGGCACGGCTCCCTGGGCTTCCTGCCCCGCAAGCGCAGCAGCAGGCACAGGGGCAAGGTCAAGAGCTTCCCCAAGGATGACCCCAGCAAGCCTGTCCATCTCACTGCCTTCCTGGGGTACAAAGCTGGCATGACCCACATTGTCCGGGAAGTCGACAGACCTGGATCTAGTACGTAATAATGTTCCTCTCAATAGAGGAGGTGGGTTTGGTCAGGAATGGTGACAGGGGGCCTGTTCAGTAGCAGCTCTGGATTTTAGTCCTAGCTTGACTTCACCCTGTTCCAAGTCCTTAGTAGGTGGTGTGTGTCTGCTGTAGCTGCTGGTTTGGTTTAGCTGCGTGGTAACAGGCTCCGTGGGACGGCTATTTCAGATGGGGGAACATCAGTCAATTGCCTTCATTGGTTTCCAGGAGATTGTCCAGTCCTGGATGTGTTACTCACTGCCATCCATTTTGCCTGCCCAGCTTTGCTGACCTTTCTACTGAGCCAGCCTAAAAGTTTTGCGAGGCATTAATATATGACTTAAGAGTTGGTCACTTTACCATGTATCATCTTTGTGAAAACAGCTTAAATCATTTAAGCTTTCACATGAAGGACTTTGGAATGAGAAAAAACAGGTAATGTTTAAGAGTTGATACTAGATTTAATTGTGCTGTATTTCTGTTTCCATCCAGAGGTGAACAAGAAGGAGGTGGTAGAGGCAGTCACTATTATAGAGACTCCGCCCATGGTCATTGTGGGCATCGTGGGATACGTGCAGACCCCGCATGGTCTCCGTAGCTTCAAGACCATCTTTGCTGAGCACATCAGCGATGAGTGCAAGCGCCGCTTCTACAAGAACTGGTGAGAGAGGAGGGCCTTGGCTGGTCTCGTGCCATGGTTCCTATTTTTACTGCTGGGTTGCAGATGATCCTACTACAGCTTTTTGAGGAGGCTTTTCAGTAGTTAGTGTTTAGCTTTGACAGACCAGCCTAATTGGGGGCTAGGCTGTAGGGAATAGCTCCATGAAGGTGACACCATAACTTTAGGTGGTGCCCTTCTTGGTGTGGGTGTGGTGGATTTGGGTTTGCCTGAGAGCTCCTTGAGAGGCTACACATGATGATACTTCGACGGGCGGACATAAGGAAATCGCCTCTGGCGCTTGTTGTTGAGTGTCGAGTCCTGACTGTAGCCCTGTTTTCTCAGGAAAGGGGAAGACAAGTGTCACTTCTGATTGCTGTTCCAGGCGCTGTTGTTGTGATTGAAAGTGTGCATTTGCCCGAGTGCGGCTCCAGCGTGTCTGGAGCTTCCAGCCTGTTTATGAACTTGGCAGGCTGAAAAGACGTCAGAGTGGAGCAATAAAGATCTCAAGGGTGTTTCAGTAACGACCTTGCTGTCAGGCAGACAAGGGGGGGAAATTACAGTGTTTTGAAGCAAATCACAGTCATCTCACGATTGCTTTAAAGACCTGTTTTTTTTCTGTTGCTGTTTGACATCTCTCTAGTCTTTTGTTTTCTGTAGTCTGAATGTTAATGTCCTTTGGAATTCATGGCAGCTCCGCTCAGCTTTGGCAGTTTTGCCACTGTCTGATGAGCTCCAGGCTCCGCTTGCCAGTGGAAAAAGAGTCATTAGAAGCTGGCAATGAGCCAAAGCCAACTGAGGTGGCAGCTCCTTCCGCTCATCCCCACTTGCCTGGGGATTGATGAAGGGCTTAGCCAAACCTTGTCTCTGCTCTGCTCCTGAAGGCACAAGTCCAAGAAGAAGGCCTTCACCAAATACTGCAAGAAGTGGCAAGATGAGGAGGGCAAAAAGCAGTTGGAGAAAGATTTCAATAGCATGAAGAAGTACTGCCAGGTTATTAGAGTCATGGCTCACACTCAGGTAAGTGGCTGTGGGACTCAGGTATGCTGCAAACAGCTGACAGAACAAGGTTGAAACTTGATCCATCTCTGTAGAGAGATTTCTGCCCTCTCCTGCAGCTCAGTGCTGACTATTCAGCACATTACAGATTCATTCTCTACAGAGCTGTGCTCACAGGATGTTTGAGGAGCCTTGGCAACCACTGGCAATCTTTTGAAGGAGTGTCCAAAAGAAGACTGAGCTGTAGTAGGAACTTCTTGGGCTCAATCCTTTGCTGGTGCCATGTAGACCTGGACTCTCTTAATTTGAGCTACAAATAAAACCAGGCTGAACACTGAACTCAGGGTTTGTGTGCTGAGCATAATTTCAGGCTGCATTCTATTGGGATTCCAAATACTCAGACTTCCGGCAGCTTCTCTTGCTCAACTGGAGGAGGTGTTCCACTGAGTGATGTGGTGATGTCTCCCCGGCTGTCAGTGCTCCGGCAAACTTTCTTGGGAGATGCATTAAATCTTTTGAGTTGGCTCTAAGTACAGTAAGATGGCTAATTTTACTAGAATTAATTTCCTGTGGTAGACACGAGAGGTAGTGCTGCAACTTCTATTGATTCTCTCACCAGTTCCCTCTGTACAAAGTACAGTAGAAGTAACTGTAAATGCGATCCAGCCCAAAGTGCCCTAAGTGTGGCAGGCTTTTTTAAACCATCAGAACGGTTTGGGTTGGAAGGGACCTTAAAATCATCCAGTTCTAACCCCCCTGCTATGGGCAGGAACACCTTCCACTAGACCAGGTTGCTCAGGCCCCTTTCCAACCTGACTGAACAGTTGTAGGGGTGGGGCATCCAGAGCTTTTCTGGGCAGCCTGTATCAGTGACTCACAACCCTCCTAATAAAAACAATCCTTCTTAGGTCCAATTTAAATCCACTCTGTTTCAGTTCAAAACTATTGCTCTCTTGTCCTTCCTCAATGGATGGCTGTGGAGTTTGAGAACTCTGCTCCTGTGGGTGGCATTTAACTTCCAGGCTCAATGACTTGCAAGCCACTATACAACCTTCCTCCTTATTGTAGGGCCTTCTTTAAGTTTTAGATCTTGGAAAACGATATTAGAAAATTAGATTAGGCCAGGGCTGAAAGGGTACTGGGCTTACTAATACAGGGTCCATTTCAGAAGAGCAGGAACCGAATGTCATTCTTTCTGTGTTCCAGATGCGTTTGCTTCCCCTGAGACAGAAGAAGTCTCACCTGATGGAGATCCAGGTGAATGGTGGCACTGTTGCTGAGAAAGTGGATTGGGCCCGGGAGAAGTTGGAACAGCAGGTGCCTGTGTCAACAGTCTTTGGCCAGGATGAGATGATAGATGTCATTGGAGTCACCAAGGGCAAGGGATATAAAGGTAAACACATGGAAGTCCTGTTCTTTGTGATAGGATACAGTTTTTAATGAAATCCTGGCCTTGAGTTTTCACAAGTGCATGTGCAAAGAGCTGAAGAGGTAAATCCATATTGCTGTGACAGTTCAATGATGAAACCATGGAATGAGCGC
This sequence comes from Platysteira castanea, assembly GCA_013397175.1. Lineage (NCBI taxonomy): Eukaryota > Metazoa > Chordata > Aves > Passeriformes > Platysteira > Platysteira castanea. The sequence goes on from VYXC01012880.1 coordinate 1,019,930, forward strand.
TGGGCACAGCGCCTGACATCCGTGAGGAGTCATTCCATGCTGCCTTCCTTCTGAGAACACAGCCCAGGGACACCAGGGAGGGAGCTTCACCAGGAAATGTTGATTCCTGGGATGCTGGGTCTGCGCTTGCCTTTTGTTGCCTGGGGACTGCAGCCTTGAAAGGCCCAATAAGCTGTGCTTGAAGAGTTTGGTGATGTCTCAGCTTGACAACACTTGTCTCAGTTGCTTTGGTCCCTTGCAGGTGTCACCAGCCGTTGGCACACCAAGAAGCTGCCGCGCAAGACTCACCGGGGCCTGCGCAAGGTGGCCTGCATTGGTGCCTGGCACCCTGCCCGTGTGGCCTTCTCTGTGGCCCGCGCGGGCCAGAAGGGCTACCACCACCGCACCGAGATCAACAAGAAGGTTGGTGTCTCTCAGCTGCTGGGGAGGAATGGAGCTAGCTCGTGTCACTTGCTCTGTGACAGTGAACAGAGTGGGGAGTTCTGCTTGGGGTGTTTTGCTCTGTTAGAATATTGTTTTGGGGATAGTGGCCGTGGTCTGGTACGCTGAATAACTAAAATTCTTGTGTTGGCTGCATGTTTTCAAAGTGCAACAGACTGTTTCCTCTGAGCCTATGTAGAATTCCTTGCATTTTATCTGATGACAGGCTCTTTCTCCCACTTTCTGCTAAGTAGAATTTCTTTATGTTTTTAGATTTACAAGATTGGCCAAGGTTACCAAATCAAGGATGGAAAGCTGATCAAAAACAATGCATCAACTGATTATGACTTGTCTGACAAGAGCATTAACCCTCTGGTGAGTTGCTGCAGCTCTGTGCCAAGAGTCTGCTTGTGAGCTGCAATTCTAAGAGGTAGATGGGTCTGGTGTAAGTTGCAGAATGGTTGAATGAAGAGCTCTCAAAATAAGTCGGCTGCCGTTGGAGGTGGTGGTGTTCAGTCAGTCTCACTATTGACTTGTGTAACTGGCAAAATGCATTTGTTATGTGGCAGTAGGACAGATGTTAAAAACATTGAATGGTACTTGTAAATTTACTCAGCAAGAAGAGCTTCTGCTGTTCTTAATAAAAGCCTTACAGCAAGAAGTAAACTGCTGCATCAAGAAATGTGACCAGTAAAAGGCAATACCGAAAACAGGATTTCAGTGGATGTGGAAGTGACCAAGGCCCAGAAATGGTGTAGATCTGTAGGCAGATGTAATCCCAGGTCCTGCTTGGTACAGACCACTGACTGTTCTCTCCTTGCTCAGGGAGGCTTTGTCCACTATGGTGAGGTGACCAATGACTTCATCATGGTGAAGGGCTGTGTTGTGGGGACCAAGAAGAGGGTCCTAACCCTGCGCAAGGTGAGTAGTGCAACCTGCTGTTGTCACATGGGCTGGAACAGTTCAAGAGAGCTGTTCTGCCTTTGGTGCAGATTCTGGGGAATCACGTGTCCTAGAAAGAAAAGCCTCCCACACAAACCCACCCCATAGTAATAGCCTTGGGAGTGGCATGAGGTCATTTCTGCAGATAGCTCAGTCCAGGATTGTCTGTAGTGGTGGACATGGTTTAGGCTTGAGAATTCCTGTGACCATGAGGATACTGGCAGAGTGGGGCTCGTGCTGCTGGGAGCTGACCAGTCTTCAGCCTTGGAGGCCAAAGATGCAGGGTGGATGGCTTATTGTCAAGTGTTCTTAGACATGGTAGCAGCTGAAGTCTGAGGTCAGAGTGACCGAGGAGGCGTTAGCCACAGAGGTGGTAAGAAGTAGCTGGTGTACTGGAGGCTGAAAGGGTGGTGTTGCTGCTGTACACTCACCAGGCATCTCTCTTTTAGTCCCTGCTTGTGCAGACCAAGCGCCGGGCCCTGGAGAAGATTGACTTGAAGTTCATTGACACAACATCCAAATTTGGTCATGGCCGCTTCCAGACAGCTGAGGAGAAGAAAGCTTTCATGGTAAGAGCACTTCCTGGCACTTTTGTTGTAGGGCATCCTAACCCTGTGGCACCTGATAGCTTGGCCTTTGGGCTGTCACGTGGGCAAAGTTTCTGTGGAATAGAAACTTCAGTTGGGAGGCCGGGAGGCCTCTTCCTGCCAGCTTGGTTGTAACTGCAGAGGGCCTGGGGTCCCGCCTTCCCTGTGACAGCTCTTGGTGTCGGAGGGCTGTTGCCATAGTTGGGTACACGTTGTTCAGTGATAAAGCATAGAACAAGCACTGCTCCATATCCTCCAAGAGCAGCTCGGGAGGAGGGTCCTCGCAGTGGTGGCATTCCCAGCTTGTCACTTGCTGGAAAAAGCAGCCAGGAGTGCTGTGAGTGAGGCCCTGGCAGGAGCTTGGGGCCAAGCAGGAGCTTCCCCACCAGGTGGCACCAGCGTTGCTGCTCAGGCACATCCAGAGTCACCGGGTCAGCCCAGTGCAGCTGCACCACGTTCGGCTTTCCCCAAAACCTCTGGCTGTGGGGATAGGACACAGGGTTTCCGATGGGTTGCAATATGGAGGGCTTTTTTTGCATTGATTTCTTTACAGCTTTTGTGATTGTGGTGTGATACCTTTCGTGCAGACTGCTGTTTACATAGCTTGGTTTTTGTGATTCTTTTTTTTCAGGGACCACTCAAGAAAGATCGCATTGCAAAAGAAGAGACTGCCTAATGGGTGGAATGGTCCTGTGGCCTGTGTGCTCTCAGACCAAAAAATAAATATTTTAAAGAAATTAACTTTGCCTCTTGGTATATACATCTCTATGTCAAGCCTGGTACTCTGACTGCAGGTTCTACGTGTGCATCAAACCAAAGAAGCAAGTAATGCTCTAGTTCATGAGCATCTACTTTACAACAGGGTTCCTCTAAAGAAAATGAAGCTGCTATTCCTGGTTTTGGAGAGCAAAGATTGTAGGTCAGAGCAAGGCTTCTCTGGTTGTGTGAAATAGTAAAGCAGCAGGTGCCCTAAATGTGTTTGCAGTTGCTGAGGTATTAGTCCAGGTGTCAATCCTCAGCTTCGTGGACAGAGAGCTTTGAGTCAAATGGGTTTAAAACCAGGCAGTTCAAACCACTAAATTTTAGGTAGTTGGTGGATGCTGGTTGTTGCCATGGAAACCTTCCAATTTCCCGGTAGCAGGGGCTGTAACCTGCACACTTTGCAAATGCAGTTTGTTGCTGTCCCTGAGAGCAACAGAAGGCAGGTATTCTGAAAAATCCCAGGCTGACAACAGCTGGCTATTTCTGAATGCACGTAATTTCCCTGCTGAAAGGTGACAGGAAGCAGGCCTGCCTGGGCGGGGAGGGTGATCTGCATCCCACCCTGGGAGGAGGGAGAACTGTGAGTGCCGCGGGTGTTGTGTTACTGCCTGACTCAGAATACCGTGCTGGCTCCCGGGGAGATGGTTTGGTGTGTCCTTCACTGACCATAATTGGAGACACGGCAGCGATTGAGGCAGTAACTCCAGACTGGCACACCAAAGTGTAGCACTGCCCTGAAACAGACCTGGGCTGGCCTTATTTGTTCTTACCTGAAGTGGGGAAAGGTGGGATGTAGAGATTTTTTTGCTGTGGTGGTGCATGAGAGCTGTCTTAAGAGTTAAAAGGTGGCAAGAAGGAGGAAAAACATTTACCTTGTTCCCCTAGAAACCAGACTGGATGACTGAAAGAGCTGCCTGGCTCCCTGTCAGCCTCATTTAACACATGAACCTGCTGGCTGATTTCAGCCAAGTGAAATAAGAGAGGTCTCATCTGGTAATTTTTTTTCCCCCTCCTCACAAGGATCAAATTGGCAAGTAGGTAGAGAAGAGCCTTAAATTAGTATTCCTCTGATGCAGAAAAGTGGAATTCCCAACCTTTGTCCATCCTGAGGCTGCAGTTTTATGGGCAGCTCTGAGGAGTGAGGTTTTTCCCCCATCTGTTAGCCTTCGGTGGGCTTTTCACTTTCTGAAGTTGGTATGTACTTACTAGCTGGCTAGGAAGGGTGTGGCCCTGAGCCAACCCTGCCTGCTGCTGCTTCCATCTCACCAGTCAGATGCATCCAAGGGATTTGGGATTATCAGGATAAATGGATGTGCTGGGGGCGAGCATCCATGACAAACTATGGACTACCTTGACGAAAATCTCTAACAGTGATTTTACCATACCTTGTGGGAGCTCTGGAATGCTGCTGATTTTATTTTGAAGTGACAGTGGTAGCAGAGGGAATTTTTAGTCAGATTGGCACCTAAGTAGGTGGAAGCAGTCCTGAAGGAATGTCATTGTTGAAGATGCTCGGCGTGTGTCTGGCAGGAGGAGTTACTTTGTCTTGGAGCCCGGTGCCAGACTTGGGTTTGTTTATTTTTGGAGCGATTGTTGCTGACTGATAAAGCAGCGGGTGGTGGGGGGAAAAAACCCACAAGAGCGGTTTCCTGGAATCCTGGGGACATCCAGCGTCAGGAGGTGGCGCTCCTTCCTCTGCAGACACTTGTCGCCGGGGGCTCGCTGGTGGGACTGGCCTGGAGAAAAGCCCTGCTTGGCGGTGCACCCGGGCTGTGCGGGTCCTCTCGGCCCCTCTGAGGGCTCCCTGAAGCCCCCCGGCAACACCCGGCTGCTTTGCTGGGGAGCTCCTGGGAACCCGGTCTGGGAGGTCCCTGCCAAGCCATGTGGGTGGGGAGTGAAGCCATGGGATACCAAGCTGGCTTGGGCAAAGCCTCCGGCACCTAAAACCTGAGTCCACCCTCCAACCCTCATCTCCCAGCCTTCCTGCTCCTGCAAAGCGTGTGTCCTCTGTTTTGGGGACAATCCCCAGTGCAACAGGCAGCAATTGTTACAGGTCACACATTGGTCCAGCAGCTCCTGAGAGCCAAGAAACGTTTTTAGGGTGACTCACGTGTTTTTTTAAATTACTTTGAGCTTCTTTTTGGCACTGTCATCTCATACCACACAGCTCCATGAATGCTGTGGTGGTGCTGCTTCAGTGCATCTTCCCTCCTCCAAAATGTCCAACAACATCCCAGTCCAGTCAGAAAAGATCCCGCACCCTGGTAATGCTCGGACCAACCCGAGAGCCACAGGAGGACAGGGACAGCCCTGACCCTGCTGAAATAACATCAGATGCCGTGGGAACATGCCCTGTCCCAGCTGGCGGTGGGAGGGCTGCGGCTGGGAAGCAGGACTGAGTTTCACCCCCAGCACCCGGTGCTCCCCAGCTGCCGGTGGTGCAGGGGCTGGGATCCAGCGCTCCCGGGTGGGGGCTGCTTTTCCAGCAGCATCTGGCCCCAGCGCTGCTGCCTCTTTTCCTTGCCGAAGATGAAACGAGATGCAGCTGTGATGCTGGAGCGGAGACCTTAGAAGTGTGTAAGGATGCCTGGGAGGGGGGAAAAATCGGGTTCAAGTTGGAGGTCTTGGCTCCCACAGTCAGCTTCACAAGTGGCCCAGCTGACACCCTGTCTTCCCACCCCGGCCCCTGCCTTTGATCCCAGTGACAAGCAGGGAGCTTAAAGTATGCTCGGTGGGGGAGAAGGGCTGACGAAGGTGCCCCGGGGGAGCCGCGGCCGGGTTCATGCACCGCGGCAGCTTTTCTGCCGGAGCAGCTCCGCTGGGCTGTTCCGAGGGCGGCCTACGTTTGATTTGCAGCCCCCCAGCCTGAGGACTTCTTTTGTACCTGACAACTTGCTGGCTTCTCACCAACCCTTAGAAGTGCCTGTGGGACCTGGGGGCGTGGATGTGATGGGGAGTGGTTCCACACAGAGGCACTCCCACGTGGGGAAAGGGGGTGGCAGGCAGCCCTGCTCCAGGACTGCAGCTCCTGGTACCAAAGCAAAGCCTAAGCTGAAGCTCCCGCATTCCCATGGCCACCAGGGCCTTCTTGCCATGGAGATGTAAGTAGTCCTGGTGCAGCACTGCTCCCTGGCTGGGCATGGGACTTATGGGAGCCCACATGAGTTTTGGGAAGTCTTTTCATTCCTTCCCCCAGCATGGTGTTGCGGAATCACATGGTTCTGTGGCGACTGATGGGCGCACTAGGGAAAACTAAATTTATCTTCTACTGTCTCCCAACTTCCCCAAAACAGTGTGGGGCTGTTCTTCCTGGTAGGGACAGCCCCTGTCCCAGGGTCCCCTGGATGCCCAGGTGCCACCCAGTTCCCCACAAGCGCCAGAGCACTCCAATGTCAGGCAGCACTCTTGGTAACATACGTGGCATCAAATCCAAACCTAAGGACTGAATCAGGGAAAGACATACACCCGGATCTGGCTTGGAGACCTAAGGGACACAGGGACACTGGGACTCTCTGAGACTGTCCACTGGACTCAGGCATCACTTCACACCCAACTGCCACATCACAGAGCTTTTAAATATGTATTTTTTAACTTTTTTATTGACACCAGTGGTGTCAGAGACTGAATTAAGCCAACAGGGGCCATTCCCGCTGGGCACAGCCATGCAGGCAGTCAGTGAGAGAAGCTACCCCCACATGTATCATTCCACAGGGATAATTCCCCCCTCAGCTTTGTGGCTGGAGCTGTCTGCTGTGCGCTCTGCTCCTATCTGCCACTGTATTCGAGGGGTGGATGGAAACCAAAGCTCATTATTCCCCTTGGGAATCAGCCAGCAACCGGGGCTCTGGCAGGCCAGGTCGGCAAGGAGCTGATGATGGCGGAGGTATTTATAATCTTTGTTTGGTTCCAGCAAGGCTGGACGCCCACTCCCGCTTCCCTCCATACAATAAGATCAAACAGCTCCGGGACATTTCCTTGCTCCTTGCAGATGAAATTCTTGCATCTGCCGACCTGCTCCGCCCTGCCTGGGGCTGCAACCTCTTCCTTCGCTCGAAGACCTGGAGGGCTGCTGCTGCTATTTCTTCTGCCCCTAAACTGGGGATTTGCTCATTTTCCCCACCTCACTCCCCTCCATTTTCAGAGTTTATGGGCGAGGGGTACAAGATCAGGACTGTGGCACCTTCCCCACCTCACCTTGATTCCCTCTCCCACTTCTGAAGGACCTCAGCTGTGTTTGATGGGTCACATGTGGGCTTTGCCCATGGATGTCACTGCAGCCGATGCAAGAAAGCAGGAGTATGCTTGCCCATGGCAAAGGCAAGGTGCCTGGCAGGAGTTTATATCTGTCCCACACATCCATCCTCTTTTTTGGTGCCTGGCCCTGGTGCCGAGCAGGCATCAGGAGAGGGAGAGGTCCTAGGAAGGCAGTACACCTGTGCTGGGCAGGTCGTCTGCATCACGGATGATGCGGAGGCAGGATATACATCCCTGCTGTTGGAACCTCTTGCTGCTGGCCTCATCCCAGCCCAAGGCCCTCACCATGCAGCCGTGTTGGGGATCTCATCAGACCCTTCCACCAAAGGCCATTTTGCTCTGGCAAAGGCCAGGGGCCCAGCAATGCGAGACCACCCCCACCACTCCTGCCAGAGATGCAGGAGGGACGGCGTGCAGCATCCCTGGGGAGGGGACACCGAACACTGGCAAAGGCTGACTGTCCACCAGGCTCTGCTTGAGGCAGAGTGGAATCATCCCCTGGCACGCAGCCATTGGCAAATACCATCCCTGATTCACCTGCCTCCTCTCCAAGAGAGGTTTTCCTGCCAGGCAGGAGCAGGCCCCAGGGATACCAGCCAGTTGGTGGAAGCTGTGGCTGGCCATGCCCCAAGCCATGCTGTGCCATCCTGCCCATCTCCCGAGGAGGTTTCCATTCCACTTTCCAAGCAGGAGTCTTGCCTCGACTTTGAGGGGCTGCTGGTGTGGCAGGGGAGCCTGGCTGTGGGCAGGAGACACAGCTGCTTTGCACGTCTCCCCTCAGAGCACAGCTCCTGCTCAATCTTTCAACAAGTCCCTGTGATCTAGGGGTAAATTATGGGTGTCAGGTTTGGAGCAGCCAAGAGGGGATTTTGGAGGGGGGAGGTGGCAGGGAGCAGCACGTGTGAGTGGCTGGGGAAGGACAGAGCAGGGTGGTCCATAGCTGGATTTTGGTGCCTTCACATCATCTCCTCCTGGAGCATGCTGAGGTTTCAGGCTGTGCTTGGAGGGCCAAAATGCACGTCACCCCCGCTTCGAACCTTTGGCATCCCTTCTTCTTCAACCCGAGCCTTCATCCCAAAAGGAAACCCTCCATACTGTCCCCTCATGCCTTCCTGCTCCTCCTCCTTGCCCTCAGGGTGCTGAGCTGGGTCTCTGCGGTGCGGAGCGTGGGATGTGTGCCAGAGGAAACAGTGGAGACGGCGGCGGGGCAGGGACCCAGGTGTGAACCCACACAGGTAGCAGGGCTGTGACTCAGCCATCCGAGAGAAAGCGCCGCGGTGCCCCAGCTGTCGGCACGGCCGGGGCCGGGAGGGCTCCGGCGGGGAAACCAGACACGCCACCGGCCTCACTGCTCACCAGCGTTTTGCTCCAGCAGCCGCGCTCGGCTGCCCCGGGGCTGCTGGGGTGCAGGAGCACTGAGCCTTCAAATTCAGCTCATTTCATTTCCACGGGAAAAAGCTCCTCTTTCCCCTGGAGAAGCAAGACGCACAAGTACCCCAAAGATTTTCCACCGCTGGGTCCAGCCTAGTGTCAGAATCTGATGGGGTCCAACCATGGAGACCCTTTCTCCTTGCAGGCAACCTTCCCTCCTCCTTCTCTTTCTCTGCAAAGAGTTAAATCTCTCTCCAATTCAGCACCTTTTCCCCTCCCTCCTGCCCCCGGGATAATGTTTAACCGAGCTCATTGCTAATTAAATATCGATGACCTCAGGCAGGTTCTGTTATCGTCTGGAAACACCTGATGCATGTGTCACCAGAAAGAGTTTTTCTTGTCTCAAGTACACCGGCAATCCTTGAACTCATGTTGGCTTTTCCCTTCCGAGGCTTTGCTGGCAACTGAGCGACTCCGACTGGTGTGGGCTTGTTGTAGCCACTCCTAATTTCAGGGGACAGACATGGTGGGAAGGAAGGTTTTATTCCTCCTTTTCTTTCCCAAAGAATGGCCATTGCTGCCCACCATCCACAGCCGAACAAGCTCAGCTTGAACTTGGTGGACTTTCCTCTTCTGGGCTGAGTCTGTTCTTTCCCACCTCCTGTGAGCACAGGGGTGACCCAGCTTGGAGTTTGACTCTCCAAAACATCTCCTGGGATTTCCCAGGGGAGCAGTGAAGTCCCACGAGAAAAACTCCCCATCCCTTCTTCCCTTGTCCCTGAGGGCAGACTTGGACCTACAGTGCCAGGATGAGCAGGCAGGAGCCAAAACCCTTCATGGCTGCAGTGGAGAATGGGGTAGAAAAAACGGGGAGCAAAAGAGAAAGACTGAGAAAAGGGAGGCTGTGAAGGGGTTAGAGATGTTCTGGGAAGGGGTTGTGAGTACATTTTAGGCAAGATGGACTTTTATAAGGCAGAGCCTGTCCCCCTGAGCTGGATGTGTGGAAGTAGAGGGGACTCCTCAGGAACTGCTCAGCATCTAGGATCCTGCCAGGTCCACCAGCCTTGTGAACAGCCTCTGAACCTATTTGCTCAAGGAGGTCTCTCAGCCCTGCAAAAATTCTCGGGGGTGGTTTTCTTTGTGGTGAGGAGCAGAGGCTTTGCTGACATCATTTTCACACTCTGTGGTATAAATAGCCAACCTGAAAAACAAAGGAAAACTCCCCATGAAGACCATGTAAGGCAGAGCTACAGCTGCACCATTTATTTATTCGCTTGCCGTAGCTATTTCCTGCCTCTGTTGGTCAGAGACCTCCTGTGTTGGCCAAAAATCAGATTTCCTCCCTTGCCAGGAATTTATGGATCAGCAGCACTGATGGCAACGAGGGAGTTACAACCCCCTGGCCCTGGCAGGACAAACTCCTGTCTACAGTTGGCCTCGGTCCCGTCAGTTGCTCCAAGGCCCAGCACATCTGCTGGACATCTACTGGGTAGGGCAGTGGTGATGTCCCCTTGGAGCAGCAAGGTCAGGGCTGAGGCTGGAAGGTTCAGTAAGGCTGGAGGAATCAGTAAGGCTGGAGGCAGTATCTTGCTCCCTCCATCAGCTCTGCAAGGCTGGTGTTTGCTGGATGTTGCAGCAGGCAGGACTTCCTCAATCTCCAGGACCTCTCTTGGGTTGCACCCCCTCCAAGCCACCCAGAGCCCCAGTGGGAAGCAGATGCCGTGTTAGAACGGAGCACAGTGGAAAGGTTTCCAGGCCATAAAGCCAGGGGGGTGTCAGCAGGGCACACCCAGAGCTGGTTTTGCTGTCCCCCAGTCTGCAGGTCCCTGCCGTGCGAGGCAAAGGGAGCACTCGGTCAGGGGCGAGCGCAGCACCTGGGAGGGGGAGGGCGGCGCAGACACGGACCCGGCTTGTTCAACAAGCTGGAGCGTGGCTCCAGATGCATCTTCTTCAGGCTCCAGCTGCGCCCCGGCTCTGCAGCTCCTTCCCAGTGCTTGTTGCTGCCTCCAGACCTGCCAGCAGATCAGTCTGTGCATGTGCTTCCTCGCTCCCTCCAGGCGCCATCAGCCAGGCTCGCTCGGGCCCCTTCTTCCCTTGCCCCAGCTGTGCTGGCCAGCTTTGCATGGAGTGAAGTGGGCGAAGCTTCCCTCGTGCTGGGAGGGCGGCAGCTCCTCAGCAGGAAGTGGTGGCCAGCAGCTGGGGATGGGACCTCCTTCAGAAGATCCAGGCAAACATTTTGGGCCACGGGTGAGGGATCCCTGAATTTCAGATCTCCATGTGGGACGCTAAGCAATCCCAGCTCTCCTTTGGGCATGCCTGGCGTGGAGGGGTGGACACACTGGTCCAGGTCTGCAGGCATTAGCTCGCTTGGTGCTGCCTGTAAGCCAGAGCTGCCTTCAGCTCTGTTCATGGATGAAGACAGATTGCAATTACCCTTGCCTGCTCCCCAAAAAGGCTCTGTGCCCTAGGAAATGGAGCTGGGTTGGCAAGGGAGAGCACGGCATGGTACCTTGTTACTCTGCTGACCGCTGATGGGGACAGGAGCTGGGAACAGTGGGGACAGTGAGTGTCAGATCTGCTTTGCCTGGCCAGCATGGTCAAGGTGTGGGGATGGAAGGACCTGCTGGCATGGAGCAGTTCCTCTTTCTGGCTGCTCGCTCCCCTGCCTGAAATCCCCACTGTGCGCGAGTAGCCCCAGGGGCAGGGACGAGGCGGGTGCCAAAGGTTGGTGTGAGCTGTTTGGAGTCCTGACTCAAGGGAGGGTCTTGTCCAGAGGACTGTCTCCTTGGTCATTGTTATCAGGATAATTCTCCAGCCGCTCGAATCCTGTTTTTGTGCTGGTGTTGCCTGGCTCTACGGGAGTGAGGGGGGAGAAACACAGGAAACGGTAGCGACGGAAGCAGAATCATCTCCTGGAGGGAGCGAAGAGCTGCTGACGCCACTGAGGGGAACAAAGACATTCAGAAGGAGTTACACATGGGCTTGTGCTGGAGACAGCCCAGACAAGTAGTCTCAGTCCCAGCTTACAGCACACCTCACGCCCTTCCAGCACGCTGCACCTCCACCTCCCCCAGCCCAAGCCCCTGCACTGAGTTCTGGGGTGCAAAGAGGCCTCGGGGGGTCCCCAGGTGAGGAGAGGAGGCAGCTGTGAACTAACACTGCTGGATGTTCTTGGCACGGAGAAGCCCTGGAGAGGGTGACCTGGGGGATGTCCTCTGCTCTAGCCCCAGCTGCTGCAGAAGCTGTGGCTGGTATGGCGGAGCGAGGGTGGCCATGGGAACAGCACAGCACTCGGTGGCAGCGTGGGCGCCAGCCTCGCCCCTGCCTCAAAGCTCTCCCCTCCAGCTCCCCCGAATGCCGGGGGGCTGTCCCCACCCCTTGCACGCACAACAGGCCCTCTGTCCCCCAGGCACAAAAGGAAACTCTGAGTAAAAAGGTCAGAGGGCCTGGCATCCATCTCACCCAGGGCCAGGAGGAGCGTGCAAGCCCCTGCTTGGCAGAGTCACAAGCTGCCCCTGTCCTCATCCCCATCCACGGCACCTTTCAGGTCCCAGGGAAGCCCCCATGTGCTTCTTCTCTCGAAGGCACAGGTCAGAACTGCCACATCCCAAGTGCCAAGGGATCTTCCGTGTGGCTCTGGGGCAGGAAATCCACTCTCCCAGAATGGAGCAAGGCCCTTGGGTCTCCTAGCTGCTGGCCCTGTGGGGTGAAAATGCCCCAGCCAGGCTGGGCTGCGGAGCTCTCTAAGTCCTGGCCTTGACTGTGGCAGTGGAGTGTGATGGCAGTGGACACAGCCTTCTCCTCGATGCACCTGTGCCAAGGTAATTCCTCCCATCCAGCCCCCGTATCCCTAATTCCAAGAAGAGGACGTGTACCAAAGCTGCAAGTAATGAAGACACATTTTCTGTTACAAGGGGCAGCACTCGCATCTCAGATCCTTCTGTGGCTGAGGAGTAAGAGCCCAGCCCAGCCCCATCAGATGTAGATCCCCCTGCCTTCCATAACCCCATCCCCACAGCACGTGCACTGCCTGCTCCAGAGCCAGGGAGGAGGATTTCCCCGAGGCTGAGTGATGCTGTGGGACACTGGGGGGCATGGAAGCATTTGGGGCAGCACCACTGGGGGGAAGCTTACAGCACCCCTGCCCTGCTGCCTGCAGAAAGGGCAGCACAGCCAGGACGCTGCAGTTGCCAGGAATGCCTCTAATCCCCGGGGTCTGCCTTCGTGAGCAGTGTTTGTGGCTGGAACATAAGCGTCAAAATGTCATCAGTCCCTTATCAGCACCGTATCTGGGTCCTTTTGGTACCTACTCAGCCTCCAAAAATAGCTTAGCAGAGAAAAAGAATACATTCCCAAAATAGCACCACCGCTTGGGCTCGCCCGTGCTGGAGCTGACACCTGGTTCAGTGCCCACCACAGCTTTGCAGGGAGATTTCAGATCTATTCTCCTGTGCTTTCCCGGCCTAAAATAGCAGCCACACCTCACTGCACTGGGAGGCTGGCAGGTGCTTCCCAACTTGTGCCCAAAGCAGTGCCAGATGCTGCCTGGCCACGCTGTGCCACCGCAGGGCACCACCGTTGGCTGTCCCTGTGCCCACACTGCTCACACGTCCCACGGCGGGGCAGGGAGGTGTGTGAAGCCCTGGAGCACGGCGAGGGCCAGGTGAGTCACCCCTAGGGATGCAGCCAGCGATGTGGGAGGAGAGGGCTGGCTGGCTGCCTCTCCTGAAAAGGAGAGCTGCTGAGGAGGAGGAAGCTGGGAGGAAGGAAGGCCTTGTTTGTCTGTTCCCAGAGCGATGCAGGAACTGCTATATGAGGAATTACCTGACCTCAAATCTCCAGATGCTTTTCACTAACTTCCTCGTTTGAGCCTCCCCCAGCTCCTGCAATCTTGCCCTGTGCCCCGCTGCTGCTGCCTCCCCTGAGCTACCCCAGCACTGGCAGCTGGCTTCCTCCAGGCTGCGAGGACTCTTCCGCCTCCTTATGCTCCAAATTTATCCACACCTGCTCTTCCTCCTGGATGGACCACATTCACTCTGCTTATGTGAATCCAGAAGCCCAGCTCTGCCAGGCAGACAGGGCTTGGCCATGGTGAGTGGGTGGTTCATGAGCTTCCAGTTACAGGGAGGATGCTGCAGGTGTGGGGCGTCCTGTGGGATGCCCTGTGGGACCCAGGTGGGAATCTGGGGACTCAGGATGTCGGAAATCGATGCTCTGCATCTGTCACTGGCACATGTTGGCCTTTCACACACATTCTGATCCTGCGTGCCTCGTGTTGCTCCCCGTGCAGCCCCTGCCTCGTGCAGGGTCGCACGGCCGGGCTGCTCGGCATCCGTGAGGGATGAGGGGGTAAGACCATGACGCAAAGGTTTCGTGCTCTTTGGAGGCTATTGCTTCCTCTCTTGCCTGGCCCTTTAGAAGGTCTGATGTTTATGCAGAATACAAAAGGTTTGAGGATGTGTGTTGGATTCTGAGGGATGGAGCCCAGCATGAGATAAATGCTGATCTGGAAGCAGGATCCAGCACTGCTGCTCTTCGTATTGAACAGTGTTTCCTGGGGCAAGTGGTGGAGGAGGGGTGAGGCTGCTGGGTTCAGGAGGGCTGGGAATCATGAAGCTAAGGCGCTCCCAGGGAGTAGGATGTAGTCAGGGGCTGGGGTGTCTCGGAGAGCAGGGATGGAGGCACATTTTACTGCAGAACACACCAGGGACTGTCACGTGTGTCCAGGAGCAGGGCTGGGAAAGGATGCCTGGAAGGGTGTGCAGAGGAAGGGGAGATCAGCAATGGCATTTGCTGCATGGAGGTTAGAACAGGGATCAGTTTGGATCAGGGAAGACTTCTCTTTCAGGGATGATCATGCTGGGAATTGAGTAGGTGCTCAGAGTACCTCCCAGGACAGAGGTACCCAAAAGCAAGCTCGAGGGACAGAGGGCAGTGGAAATGGATTGCTGAGGTACGTGAGGGAGAGCTGGGAAGGTAGGGAATGGCAAAACCATTGTTTTCCTCCAGGGAGGATCTGTTCAACTGCAGACTCTCCAGTTCTTTGCAGCCTCATAGCACCCCACCAACCCATGGATAAATTAGGGTCTGAGACCTTCTAGGCTAGGGCAGGAAGGGGGAATATGAGTCAAAACAACAAAAACAGCACTCTTGAGGAGGTTAATTTCAAGGCTGGGGCAGATCTTCTGAAATAACAGGTTATTTCTAGACTTAGGAAATGAACCAAGGAGCCCACAGGCCCAGGAGGAACCATGGGGGGGTCTCATGGTCTCATACCTCTGCGTTCAACAACCCGTTGTGCAATCTGAGGTCACTGGTCATTGCAGAGGACAGGAACTCAGGGAGAGGAAGAGGGGACAGGATGCTTGGCCAAAATACCTTAAGAAATGATGTTAAGGATATCCCCTCTCCTCCAGAGCCAAGATGTGACCATACCTCCCCAGGGCTCCATGGAGAGCAGTGGTGAGAGGGTCACTTGGAGTAGGAGGGGTTGCCCCAATCCTCTCCCCAGCTCCATCACTTTTCCTGGCCTTCATCAGACTACAGTCCTGGTTTCCCCCTGCCCCTTTTTTTTCATTTCAACATGAGAAGCAGCAAATGAAACCTTCCAAGCCCAAGCAAGCAGGATAAACATGGGTCAAGACTCAGCAGGGAGTGATGTAATGGCAGGGACATGAGACTGCTGATCTGGGAGAAGCCATAGGGACACTGTGATAGGTTTATCCTTTCCGGAAGAGCAAATAGGCTAATGCTGCAGCAGCCAGAGTAGCAGGAGCCAGCCTGAACATCATGCTGAACCCTTCAAGTGCAAAAGCCTGTCCAATTCCACTGCCCATCCGGGCAAGAGTTTGCCACTGCTCACGTAAACTGTGAACCCCGGCAGTGCTTTCCTGGAGGTGGGGGGAGCCCTGCCAGCACAGGGATCAGAAGTCCTGAGGGACCATGTCCATGCTTCTTGGCAGAGGCTTCTTCCTGCCTCTGTCTCACAGGAAAGTTATGGCTGAAGGACTCAGGTCACCTCAAGCAGGGAAGGTGGTACAGCCCTTAGGGTCCCTTCAGTCACCCGATGGACAAATGTGACTGTTTGAACCTTAAAATCCTCAGCAGAGCCCTGTGGAATGCTGATGGTTATCCAAAGAGAGGGGGCCGTGGTCATGAGCAAGACTGTGGCAGAACTCGAGGAGAGACGCACAGCTTTCCTGGTTCCTGGGAAAGGAAGCCACCATCTGTTATCAGAAAGAGGAATACTGATGGAAGAGCAATGTCATTAGATAATCTCTGTAATTAAGACAGGTGACAAGATGCAAATTTCCCTCCTGGAGAGACCTTTGTGGAGACCTCAAGCAAGGATGCTTCTGACCTTGTCCTTCCAGTCAAGGCCAAGTGCCAGAGCGAGAAGAGAAGCTGTGGGTCCCCAGGATCCTCCCCAGTGCCTGAACCCCTCTGGGGCTGGATGGGGTTGCTCTGCAGGCCTGGCTGGGGATGCTGGGAACCGGCAGCCAGACCAAACCAAAGTATTCCATATCTGGGATAGAGAGATCCCATAGCGCCAGGCTGTGTGCAAACCTACCTTCCTTTGCCAGTCAACATCTGCTGAAGGCCCTTACTCAGGCTGTGCTCAATCCTGGCAGCTGCGTCATTCGTCCCCTCTGCCCAGCCCCCTTTTTCCCCTGAAGAAATTTCTACGAGATATTTTTTTTTAATTGGCATTGTCTGTTTGATCCCTAGTTCCTATCCAGGCCAAACAAGGAATGCATCTTACTGGAGACAGGATAGAGGACTCTTGGAGTTAATAGTTTTCTCCATTGTCTTTCAAATGTGTGCTGAGATGTCCGTAGCTGGGGGACCCATTGTGCTGCCTTCCTGCTTGTTTTTCCAACAGTCTCCGGTGAATAAAAGCAATGCAGAGCCTGTAATACACTTTCCATGACCTCTAATCTTGTGCACGATCTATCTCAATTGCCAGGTCGAATACAGTATTCATTAGCAGTGGTTCCACCTCCATCTCATCTACTCCTCCAAAACCCAGCCCCAAGCTATCCCTGGCTGGCTGCAGCTTCCCTCGTCTGCACCACCACTTCCATTGCCCTCATCCATACCTTCTTGTCCCTCCTCCCTTCTTTCTGCTCTCCAAAGTCATGTGTCCTCCTCCCTTGCCCTGAACATTTGGTCTCTGGAGGTGCTGGCACGGGGGTGGCTGTGGCAGGGAGGTGACAGATCCTGGTGAAGGAATGCCTGCACCTTCAGGAACGTACTTCCTGGGGACCATCCTACCTCCCCATCCCACCACGAGTGGGTCGGGGTGATGCCACTTAGCAGTTACCAGCACAGGGAGCCAAAGCAATGGCTGGACAGGACTTGAGGCAGACAAAGGCTCTGGGTTTGCCTTCCCACCCTGGCTATGAGCTCACTCTGCCGCGTGGGCTTGATGAGATTCCCAGATGCACAGGCACACAATGCAGCAGGGAAACCCTGTCCTCCTGCCATTATTTTGCATGGCTTCTCTGGGAATGTTTGCCCTTCCTACCACTTTCCTGTGGTGCCGAAAGCCCTCAGGTGTCCCTCAGCTAGGACAGCCACCTGGGCTTTAAGGATGAGTCACCCTCTCTTCCCGTGTTCTCCTCAGCCTTCCCTTTGGCAAGGACTGGCAACAAACAGCAGGAATGAATCAGAGGCCAGGGTGGCTGAGGGACCAGAAGCCCATCCCTGGGCATCCGGGCATGTGTGTCCCCGCTGCAGCACCACCGGGGACTGGCATTACCCACCACGGAGTGACAAGGACTGGTGATCCCAGGGGACAGAGAAATCTCCAAGTCATCTCACTGGAAGCTGTGCTTAACAAGCCCCTTCCTAAAAGGACTGAATTCAAATTGTGATCTTTTCCAGCACCAAAGGGACATTCCCAGAGCTTCCTCTGGACAGAGCAAAGATCCCTCTCCTGCTCCAAAAGTTTGTGCCCAGGCTAAGGATAAAACACCAGCTTCATGCTTTGGTCTTCTTTCTCCATCACCCAGGCTTTTTTCTTTGTTTTTTTGCCTCTCATTTGCTTCTTCACACCAGTGGGTAGACCCTGGCCTGGATGCCTGTGCCCACCTCAAGCTGACAGGGTATCCCTCTCGAGCTGCCAGACTCAACGACCAATGTCCCCGCTGTTGTCAAGGGGGTGTAGGCAGGAAGGTGTGGAGCTGGGGCACCACCACAGCCCAAATCTCCAGCCAAAATTTGTCAGTCACATCTTCTGAGGAGGCAAGTTCCATCTCGCTCTGGGATTCCCAAGCACTGTGCAGCTGAGCCTCTCTTCGGAAAACTGGCAATGGGCTGAGCCTCGCTGGGTCTGGCTGCTTGCAAGTCTCCTATCTTCTTCCCACTTCCCAGGGATCCCGTAGCACGCTTGTACCTCACTGCGCCACATTGATAGGGTTGGTCACTGGAGACGTCACAGCCACAAAAACATGCACTGGGAAAAGGCTTGGCAAGCAAGATTTTCTGGGCTGCGTCACGCGGGGGACAAGGGGATTGGACTAAGCAGTCAGAGTGGTTGCCTTTGGGTTTAGAAAAGGCAGCTGGAAATCAGACTCTCCTTCTGGAGACTGCTCGCATAGTTACGGAAAGGACTTACGGTTTGGTGGTGCTGCTCCTCTGTGCCTCTCCTGCCAGAGCTCTCCTCAGTTCAAACCCATCACATCTGTGGGGGCAGGAGATGGACTCGGGGCCTCTGAGAATTTAGGCCATGGCCTGGCCATGCAAAGCCTGTGCAGCCCAGGCTGGGGATGGCATGGGCAGGCATTCAGATGCTTCCTGCTCCCGCTCAGGAAGGTAGGGCCTGTGCTGTGAAATGCTACCCAAATGTTCTGACACCTTTATCAGCCTCAGCTTTACTGCCCATAATCTTGCTCCCTTTTTCCGAATTGCTCCTCGGGTTGCAGCTACTGATATAAATCAGTGGGATGTCATGCAAGAGGACTTGAGGACACAGGTCAGATGGTGGGGAAGGAGAGGGGCCATGGCTGGACTGCTCCCGTGGAACCCACCAGAGAAGGTGGCAGCCGTGGGTCCAGGGGTGCCCAGGGGGACAGGTCCAAGGGTGGCTGTGGCTGCCCCTGCTGCTGCAGCTCAGCATCCAGGTAAGCTGCCCAAGACTCACATTATCTCTGATGAAAGGCAAACAAAAAGGGGAAAGTGAGAAGGAATTCCTCATCTGAGAGGGCTCTTATCACCTTTCCGCTTCCCTCTCCCTGGAGAGATAGGGCAGCAGCTCAATGCTCTCTTGTTCCTCAGGGGGCCTCTCCTCCCCTGCTCCCCTCCCCTGGGGATGTGATGGGGGCTCCCGGCCCCACAGCTCGACAGACACCCTTAGGCACACGCACCCTGCCATGTCCGAACCTCTGTGCTTACCCGAGTGTCCACCACAGCACCTCTGGGCTTTGCAACCCTCATCCCACACACCAGCGACCCCCAGGTGATTGAGAGCCTTGTGCTTTGCTGTGGGAGTACCGTGGCTTGGTGCTGCTCCCAGCACACACTCAGCTGGGTGGCCCGAATAGACAAAGCCTGCTGGCCCCAGCCACATGACGGTGACACAGCTCACTGCAGCCTTGATCAGCAACAGGTAACTGAGGCCGAGGAATAGAACTCAGGCTCTTATCAGCCCTGCAGCGAGCCGCAGGGTGCTTACACAGTGACCTAAAGCAATTAACCCTCCGCAGAAGCAGAGCCGGTCAGGCACTCTGGCTGAGGGCAGCAGGAGGCAGTGGTGGGTGGTTGGATGCCCCTGTAGCAGTGAGGTCCCCAGGGCAGGCAGAGGAGCTGAAATAGTCCCTGGCACCTTATGAGGGAGAGGCAGGCATGAAGGAGACCCATGCTCCACTCTGGTGAAGGCAGGAAAAAGTGCTGGTCAACATCATAATGAAATCTCAAGGCCCCTTCCACCCATCCCTGTAAGAAGAGCACTTGGGAAAGATTTTATGCAGCACGCCAGCTGCCAGAAATGGCGAAGCCATTGATCATCAGGTTACGGAGTGGTGGCATAAAATCATGTGAATCCAAAGAGTGAACAGATGGCCAGCCTGAGCGGGGATGAAATTATTTTGTAGCAGATCTGACAAGCAGCTCAGTTCAGTGTTAGTGCAAGAACCGGATTTGATTTGGCAGAGAAGACAGGGTGCTTGCAAGGCTTGGTAGCGCCACTTCTACTCAGTTCTCAGATTTTTCTTCATCCTGAGGTTGTTTCTCTCAAGTTGGGGACACACTCACAGCTCACTCAGCTGTGGCTTGATGCAGTTGCCCAAATATTGGTTCATCAGTTTCATTTTAGATGCAGTGCTATATCCTGCCTGGCCTCCAGCTGCTACTCCAGACGGTCCTGGGCTCCAGTAACTTCCATGGCAGATCTGCCAGCCCCCTTCATGTGTCTCAGATACCCTAAGACATCTCAAATGACTCTAAATCACTTCATTTTGGCAACAGGATCCCAGGATTATGAATACACTGAATAAAATACTTAATTTTGCTTAATTTTTGTCCTTTTCTGACAGCGCCTTAGGGATTTTAGGTAGGCAAACCTCCAATGAAGTGGTTATAAATCAATCAAAATAAAAGGGTGTGTTCTGCGCAGGGGCTGGGGGAGAAAATCTTTGTAGAGCCAAAGTCAAAGAAAGTGCAAATATTTCCCCTCTGTTTTCCTATGCTGGATGTTGCAAAGGACCCTTTTCTCGGTAACTGAGGTCTCTCACAGAAGCACATCTCTAAAGGACTTGAGAGTTTAGAAATGCCCGTGGCTGATACGCTGATTTGGAATCAAACTGATCAGATAACTGGAGTGAGAAGGAGGTATCAGCCACACCCCAGTAACTGCAGCCACCAGGGCTCCTGGCAGCGTCAGGCCCGGGGAAGGCAGAGGGACCCTGGTAGCTGAGAGCAGCCGGCTCTCAGAGCTGCCTCATTCTGGTACCGCTACAGGAGGGTGCCTGGGAAAGTCCCCTGAGTTTTTCGTTGAGCAGGAGACGGTGCCAATGTGCAGAAGCCTGGCAGAGCACAAGGGCAGGTTCAAGCAGGTTCAGCCAGGGGCAGTCGGGCTCTGGAGGCTTCACCAGCTCCGTGCAAGCAGAGAACTCGGCCCTCCTGGGGTCTCCCGCTGGCACCACGCTTCGGTGGACCTCCTTCTGCAGGCAGAGTTTGGAAGAGTAGCTCTGCCTTCCCTCCTTATTCTTTATTCCCCTGGCTTGCAGAGGAAGGATATGGAGAGCATTGGGAGGGTATAGTTTGAGAAGAAGGATCCCAAAGCAGAGGAGTCTCCTGGAGATTTGCGGGCGTATCCAGGGGCACAGCGAGGTTCCACAGGGTCTGGGGCAAAACCCAGGTCTGTGATCTTTCCTAAATGAGGATGTCTCATAACTTAACAAGCTAGGCTCTCTCAAGAGGTACCCAGGGGCAAACTGCTCTCACTTTTCTTTCTCCCTGCCTGCCGCCCTGCCCACCCTCCAGCTTATCCTGGGCATGTTAAATGAATTAAAATAAAATGCATCTCTAATTTATCTCCATTCTATTCTCCCTGGAGAATGGTTGTCCCAGGGTGATCCCTCCGATAATGAGAACTGCTTTCGAAAATTAAAAAATACTTGTTACAGAAACCCCAAAACCAAATGCCTTGAGATTAACGAGGAGGCCAAAAAAACCCGGTGAATGCAAATTTGCAGCGATTAGCAGCTGTTCAAATGCAAGATGATCACCCAATGGCATATGCTTCCAGAGCATTGACTAAAACCCTACAGAACTATGAATAGATTAGGAAAAAATGCTGGCAATTGCTTTGACTTTGTGAGTGGTTTCATGGATATCCTCGCAGGAATTAGTGAGGCAGACACCCATTCTGGACCTGTGAACCCTGTGTTTCAGAAACCAGGGTGGAACTCACGACCCAGACATCTGAACGTGAAATCGGAGGGATATTTGTTACTGAAATTCCAGTGTGTTTTCCAGAGAGCTGGGATGAGGGGAAAGGAAGTGACTGCCAGAACGGCTCCAGCCCCGCTTTCTTTGTGAAGCTTCGGAAAGAAGCAGAAATGACCCAATGTTAACAGGCCGAGGAGCGAAGCTCTTGCTCAACGAGCATAAAAATCCTTGGCGCTATGAACGTAGCACTTCATCGGGACGCTAAAGGCGATAAAGGTGATGGGATCCTGTGCAGAGGACATTCCTCCGCTCCGTGGCACAGCGGGAGGTCAGACACAGTAACTCGCAGCGCTCGTCTGGGGACCGAGACGTGTAAGCGGAGATTAGGTGATGTCGGCTGTAGGTGTGGTGCTAAAGTCATTAAAGCCCTGCGAGCGCTGCGCTCGGGATGGGAAGAAGAGAAGAGCGCAGCCAGCTATGGGAAAAGCAGATTGCCAAGGAAAGCCCTGAGCTTCGTGGTGTTAGATATTTCCCAACAAGGATCCAGGTGCTGCCCACACAAACGCAAGCTTAACCCCGTGGAAATCGGCCAGTTCCTCGCTGCGTACAGACACAAAACCTCCCCCAAGCAGGAGGCAACCCGGACCTTCTCCGATGTCCTTGCCCCTTCTATCCCCTCATCCCCCTCTGCCCTCTGCCCCCGCTTCCCTTCCCCATGCTCAGTTGTTCCAGCTCAGCCTCCACGCTCGCTGCAGCCTGCGTGCCTGGCTCGGGTGACCTTTCCCGGGACAATGGCTGCTATTGACTCCGTGCCGGCACGGTCAGCGATGACACAGAGCCACAGACGCGACGCTCCCGTCGCAGCAGAGGGTCCTGCCCGGCGCAGCTGGCAGCGGGGGAGGCTGGCCTGGGAAACAGGCTGGAGCCACCCTTGAGCCTGCCTTCCATGGCGCTCGGTGGCCCGTGCGTCACACGGGTGGCTCCGTGCTCAGATACGCTTCCTAGCCCCTTTAGTCCCACGCCAAGGTGCCAGAACCCCAGCACTAGAAATTAAAGCCCGTAACAGGGCTTTAGGAGCTTTGCAGTGCTGGTAAAAACCTTCCCACGTGCCCACGCACCAAAACAGCTTTGCTAGGGGGAAAAAAATCTCATAGTTTGGGAGAGATGGATACTTTGATTCACCGAGTGCGTTGTGGCTGGGGTACCGTGACCGTGTAGTTGCATCTTAGTAGGCGCTTTTCACACTGAGTCTTTTGGATGTGGAACTAGAAGGCAGGGGCCATTTTATCAACTAAACCCCACTACTGACCGTCTCTGCAGGGCTTGGGATGTCTGCTTCCCCACATCTTAGCCATGGGCTAACAATCCCTCCCTGTCTCACCAGAGAAAATACATGAGTCAGTGCACACACAGCAACTGCAAGATGGAAATTGCTATCTGAATGCTATGATGACGATGAATATTACCATTGTTGCTAAAAGTGCTAGTGCCAGGCAGGACCAAAGGATCTGTTCTGTATAACTCATGATCCTTTCCCTTACAGCTTTCCTGCATTTTAACAGGAACATCAGTCCGAGTTTGACTTTTCTACCCAGCACCACCTCTCAGCAAAGATCACAGGTCCTTATGATTCAGAACCCATTGCTGCATCCCTGCCTGGAGCTAAAACAGGACCAGAGAACACCTCGCTCCTGACAAGCCCCGTCCCTCTGCAGAAGGAGGTCAGCATCACACCAGATCTAGGATGCAGTAAAGGAGCAAATGAGAGGGAGGCCTGCTCCCTCGGTGTCATAGCATGAACATTAAAGGCAGAGGGACTTTGCTAGCCCCACCACAAGCTAAAATGCAACCTCTCAATCCCAAAGAAGAGGCAGGAAGACAAATATATAGTATTAATATACTGAAGTCTTTAGATTGGCAATTTCCATCTGTGCTAAAGGCAAAAAAAAGGCTCTGGAAGTACATAGAGTCAGGCAGGAACCTCAGTGCAAATCTTAAATGAGGAAAGACACCATATTGGAAAAATGGACTGATCAGTCCAGTATAGGCAGGTTCTAAATATGCTCACCACCCCTGGCTAAGCCAGCAGCTTGAATGCCCCTGCATCTCATAGAAAAGCTCAAGAAGGAAGGGACTACCCTCTCTCCAAGTCCAGTGTTTTATTCTAACCCAGTCAGCCAGGTTGCCCTTCAGACCACCAGTGAACCAGCCTGTCTGGGGCCAGCGAACACCTTGCTGGCAATGTCTGAAAGATCTCCCTGCCCTTTATTGCTGCTGCCCTGGGGGATTGCTGTCTGTTGGATGAAGGAATCCCAATTACACAATTGCCTCTCCCTCCCTCTCTTCCTACCATCCTCCGTGAGAGCAGCAAATGTCCCTGTGTGCATGTGTGCTGTGGGGTTTAAAGGTTTAAAGGTCCTTATCAACTGGTCCTTGACCTGCCGGCCACTCCAGCCTGAGTTCCCACACATGTCCTTGGGAATGTACCTCCCTCAGAGCAGAGAACAGAGACCCAGGATTTGTTTTGCCTGCTGGGCAGGTTCCCTGAAGAGGTGGGAGAAAAGGAGGGTTAATTCAGGGTTTCATTAACCTAACAGTTGATTGCAACAGAAACTTGTCCTATATAGGATCTGTGTCAGGAAACAGGCTGAGGAGGAGGGGGAGAAGATAGTGGGTTATAGCAACCCTGCTGCTTCTTCCAGACTTGCTTCCTTTAGCCGAGTCCCAGAAGAACAAAGCAGCTTGTGTGGGTTTGATTCCCAGCTCCAGGCCCATCAAATTCCACGAGAGCAAGGAAAAGGCAAAGTTGTGCATGGCTGCCTCACATAAGAAACACAGATGATCCCACAGGCCATGTGTCCCATATAGGGACACACATGAGTCCGTAGAGAACCTTCAGGCCACTTGCACGGCATCCATTCCCATGTAAGAAATTATATGGCAAAAATCTCCCTGCACACACTTCTGCGGCCTTCTGGAGATGTGTGGAGAATCTTTCGCCCAGAGACAGAGCCCCAGGTACATATATCCCACATGACCATAGGGATACTCCCCCATATGAAGGGAGGGATTGGGGTAGCGAGTGGTTTTAGGATTGGCTAATCCGGTCTTGGTCTTGGTCTTGGTCTTGGCTTCTGCTGCCAGCAAAAGGACTGGTGCCTCCAGCCTGGCCATGCCTTCTTCAGGTTCCTATCTCAGCATGAGCGAGCAGGTGGCAGGGTGGCAAGTTGGAGCTGATCAGGCTGAAAACAATCCCTGTGAAATGGACGAACCAGGGGAAAAAAAGTTTTAAAAAAAGAGAATGCACAGCTGGAAGGAGCGGGGAGAAGGCAGGAGAGCTGCTTTCTCCAGAAGCTTTTTTCCAAGTGACTCGCGCCAATTTTGAAACCACACCCTCAGTCGCAGACAGAGATGTAAATACGTCTGTTCCCAAGCAGAGCTGCATCGTGGGGACATCCCTCCTCCCCAAAAGCACCCGCTTGGCTGCCCTGCATGGCTGCGGCCAGCCACGCTGGGGGAGGAGGGCAGGAAGGGGGTTTTGTTCAGGAACTTCTGCAAAACCCTGGGAGCAACTTTGGGAATGTGTGAGAGCTGCAGAGGTGGAAGAAGGAATAGGGGAAGGAAGGAGGAATGGGGGAAGGAAGGAAGGAAGGAAGGAGGGAGCTATTGTCACTGGAGAGGGCTTTGTGTGACCAGCATTGCTGAGATTCCTGCGGCCCTAGCAGCCCTGCAGAGTCCTGCAGGGAGTGAGGGAGGGAGAAGGAGAGGCCAGACAGGTGGACAGGAGGGTCCGTGCCATTCCTAGAGTTGTGTTTTCTTGAGATAAGTCTGACCTATTTGCAGTCACTCCGGAGCAGCAGCAGAAGCCGGCCTTTACGTCTGTCTTGACCTTCTATTGTGGCTCAAACACTGAAGGAGATCAAGGCAGTGATCAAACAACTCCCAAACTTTGAGGCATACCCAGTATGGGACTGCAGCAATGCAGAGAAGCCCAGCCTTGCTGCCAGGTCCAAAACAGCCCGTCTGGCGTGCCCTGTCCTGGACCCGTGCCAAGCAGACTGAGTTGGGAGGCTGGGGCATCTGGAGGGGTCTAACTCACAGCATATGCATCTAGTGACTGTTCATCTCCAAATCCTGTAGGACGCCTCTCCAAGCAAGAGCCAACCACCACCAATGGCTTGGAGTCAAGTCCAGGTCACTGTGGCACCCAAGCATGCCAGAAGCATCCATCATGGTATTATTGTCGGCTTAGTTAAGACAAGTCCAGATACCAGCCATAAATATTTGGGGGGAGGGAGAAGAGGGGAGAGAATGAGAGGAAGGATGGTAGAAAGGTTGAGATTTAGAAAAGGTACCAAAATCCATGTTTCAGGTATCTCTGGTTGGTCACTTCAGTGGAAAGGAGGAGGTCTTGTTGAACCTTGGAGCACAAGGACCTTCTCAAGGTGAGGAGCAGTGGTTGTACAGGACGTGTGTGCCATGAATTCTGTCTCCTGCTGCTCACACAAATATCTGGGCAGGTTAGCAAGGGCAGAAAAAAGGGGATGCGTGCTCCTTTCGTCACTTCCAGACTTTAGGGACCAGGGCAGTCAGTCCAGTACCTTTCCCCAGAAAAGGGGACAGGAGAAGAAAAGCAATGCCTTCAGGGAACATCTTCAGGGGGAACATGAAGAAAACGCAGTGGTTTACAGGTTTCAGTACAATTTTCAGAGGTCTGAAGGGAATACTGCATCCTCTTTCCGTGCCTCGGGTGGTGGAATGCATGCACCTGTGCTAGACAGTCCTCGTGCAGTGACCACGGGCCCCTGCTGGCACTGGTGGCACTGGTGGCACTGCTGGCACTGCTGGCAGCGTGGTGTGCATCAGGGCAGCAGGCAGCCCCCTCTCCTGAGGTCAGGAGACTTGCTCTGGAATGGCACATGGCCAGCGCATAGGGAAGGGCTAATATTTGTGTGCAGAAGCTAAAGACCTGCAGGCTGGGCTTTACTTCAAGTCCAGCCAGAACTTGAGATGGCTGGTATTTAAAAAAAAAAAACATAGCTTTGGGGTTTCTTTTAACAGCAAGAAAGCGTCTTTGCATCGCAGCTGGGTCCAAGGGCTGGTGAGACGTGAGGGTATATCTGTACCACACTCCTTTATCGGGATTTTTCCATTCTCTGAGGTATCTCAACCCTCCGTCTGCCCAAGATAATGGAGAGGCAGCCAAAATGGCATTTTAAACTCTTGGCTCCCTCTACCAACAATTGGACAAAGCAAAGAGGCAGGATGGGAGAAACTGGCTTTCTGGAAACTTCTGTTAGATGGCGAGGGGTCACACCCCCTTCAATAGAGATTGGAGTCGGGGGTCATTTTACATCTGCCTTTAATGAAGAATGGTGGGAAGGGAAATTTAGCTCCGATGAGCTAATTAAATATATATATAATTTCCACTCTGTTAGCAAGGAAAAAAAAGCCTTGGACCAGCTGCTAGGTCATTGTTTGTGAACTTAAAAATAAAAGTTTCTTGGCATAGGTTTCAGAGATGGAGGCAGTATCTTGCATTGTCATTCCAGAGAGTAAGGGAGAGTGAGTGAAAGAAGGATGAGGCCAGGTAAGGATAGTTCAGCTCGACTACGTGTTGCTCAGGTGTGTCTTGGCTTTTGAGCCTCTTTTCCCTCTGGCTGGTTTAGGTAATCAACATCCTGCCCAGATGGTGAGCCTCACCAGGGACAGATTTACAGGCCCCACACCCTAAAGAGGCTGGAAATACCCTGCCATGGGGATGGCTAATGCTTGGCAGTGCCATGAGCACATTGGTGGGGCTCAGTGGCTCCAAGCAAGTTCACCCAGGACCCTCACCCTTTATAAACTCAATTTAAGCTCAGGTTCAGGTACTCTCTCTTGGCCTGAGCTATGTGGTAGGTGTATCTGTGCCCAGCCTCGTCCCCAGCTGTCCCAGTTTCCTGACTGGCTGTTCCAAGTGGACTCCAGCCTTTAGCTGGTGGTAGCTTGGTCTCCAGGGTGCACCTTGGGCCTGTGCTGCAGCCTTGTCTTCAGCCCTGTCTCCTGCTTCTCCTGATGGGATCCTCACTTGTGTAAGGCCGTGACTGGAATCTGTCCCTGCTGTCACCTTGGTGGTGCTGATCCCCTGGGGGACAGTGTTGGGGGTGTGCTTGGTCTGAGCTGTGCTGGAGCCTGGTCCTGGGGCTGTGTGTGACCCAGACCCACACCTCCTTCTTGGGGGAAGGCCACAGACCTTGCACCCCACTGCTTCCCTAGTGACCCTAGGGTACTACTGCATCCCTTTTTCTGTCCCTATGGCTTTTCAGCACTGGCTTCCCCCTGCCTGCTCCACTCCCTGGCCTCTCCACAGTGGGGGCTTGGCACCTCTTCCCACGTTTGCCTGCCTCTGGGAGTCTTTCTCATTTCTGTGTCTCTGAAGCAGATTCATGTGCCTGCACTGCTTTCAAGTTATGATCCCAACCTGGCTCCAAGTCCCTTGTCCCCACACTGTGACCTTAAACTGGTCCTGTGCCACCATCCTCACCCAGTTCCATGACCCTGCTGCATGTTATCCAACGCGAGGCAGCCAGGACATTTCACAGGGAGCCATCCACAGAGCCCAGAGCTCCCCGAGGTGTGAGAACACACCTTGATGTTATGCTCCATTTAGCCCCAGCTGTGCTGGAGGTACACCCATGCCTGTTCCTGTCCCCAGCTGTCCTCACCAGTTTTCCTAGACAGACTCTACACCTGCCTTGTGGGTCACTTCATCTCCAGTCCCATCTCTGTCTCTGCTGAGGTACTGAGGGACTGCACCTGGAACAGCGGGGTCACACCTGGGCTGGAATCACGTCTGGAGTGTCCTCTCTTGTGGAGCAGCCCTCTTCTTGCTGGTCACAAGCCAGACCATGGTAGGAAGCCTCTTCTCCAGGGGCCTTGGTGCTGGTTTTTCCCTTCCCACCCTGCTGCATCCATTAGTCTGATGCTTTCTGGCAGCAGCTGCACATGGAACTGGAGACCTGAACTTTTCCATTCCCCAGCCTCTGGCGTTGTCAATCCCTCCAAGCTGGGAATGGGCATTAAACTCACTCTCCAGCAGCAAACAGGTCCTGGCTCTCCCTTTCACTTCCTAAGTCCCATGCGCTGTTTACTCTTTCGGAGAGGGAAGGAAGGGGAGCATTTCTCTCTGCCCCAGTGGGTCCAACCCTGCTCGGCTTCTCTGCTGGCTCACGCTGTGTTGGCTAGGCTGTGGCTGCTCTCCCCCTTCCTGTGAGCACCTAGTGCTGCTCCTTCCCCTCTCCTGTCCCAGCAATGGCTCTGGCACGCTCGGTGTGTTGTCATTCTGAAGAGCCCGTCCCCAAACGCTTGGCAAAAGGGAAATTAGTAATAATAGTAATAAAAAAGACTCATAATCCCCCCAGACAGATTATGCAGCCAGGGAAAGAGAGCAAAGCAGGGAGGGCCTGGCTGGCCTCAAAGTTCTGTTCCACCTGCTTGTCAGCTCAGTGACCAAGCTGGGGAGGGTCACAGCAGGCTCTTGGGAGACACTGTTCGAAGCCAAAGGATGGTGAGAAAACTTTTTCTTGCTTTTGAGTCAGTCTCCCAGCCCACCTGCCTGGATTCCACTATTGGAAAAGATCTCTGAACCTCTAGACACCCCGCAGACATGCTGGCAAGCTTGAATTAGCTCCTGGTGTCCATCTTTGTGCAGAAAATGCTGCTGGCCCTTGCTTCCCTTTCCACTGAGACTGAGCGATGTGGTCAGTACGCAGTCTAGGCTTTTTTCCTCTCCAAGAGCAAGGCTGAAAGGATTCCCATGTGTGCACTTAAGACATGTCTGTTTGTCAAGAGGTGTTGGCTCCCTCCTCACTGTGGTTATGGGAAGGCCTTTTTGTTTAAAAAGGAAAACAAATGAATAGATTCCCCTGACACCCAGACTTATCAGGCACGAACCCAAGGGAGTCCCTTGTTTAAACATCGGGAGTACATTGCTGGATAACACTCCTCCTCTCCCTCCCCTCTCGGCTTTTTTTGGGGTTGTGTCAGGCTTTTTTCTGCCTCTATTTGTTCTTTCTGAGTTTCTTGCTTCTGGCCAGACCTGCTTGGGGGAAGTTGTATGGCAGTGAGGGTCCTACAGGCTTGAGTTTCTGGGCTGGAACAGCACAGGGGCAGCGCTGCTCTGAGGATTTGCCATGGCAGAGCTGTAGGAGAGGATGCCATGAGCAGATGGAAACATATGGACAGTGTTTGGGGCAGGTCAGGGCCATGACATGAGGAGGCTGAAGCAGGAGAGAAAGTTTCCTCTCTCCTGATCTTAGGTTTCCCTCCCTTTTCTGCACGTCTAAGCTGCTGAGGAAAAAAACCAGCGTGCTCCCCTCCTCCCTGCCTTGCAAAAACAGAGACTAGAGTTAAACTTGGAATTCCCCTCTGTCTCATCACTGGGGAGACAGGGTCTTGGTGGTGATCTCACCCCATCAGAAACCTTTCTGTGCATAAGGCTAAGCAAGCAATGAAGAGGGAGGACGGGGAGGAGGGGAATTATGGCAGGAAACCAAGAACACATCAGACACTCTAAATTTAGATCTTTTTATTCAGCTCGGACAATATTCCTTGATTTCTCATTGTTCAGGAGAGGGCAGAGGGCAGGGGATCTATTGAAAGGCTTTGTCCTGAGAGATGCCACTTTGTCTGGATATACGGGGGTGGAGGAGCCACAGATCATGTGGGTCTGGCATGGGGGAGAGGCGCAGGTCCCACAGTTCCGAAAGGCTTTGGGATGGGGTGGCGGGTGGGCGCCTCTGAGCAGCCCAGGCACCTGTGGGGCAGAGCTCAGGGCTCCCCTCAGCCCTGCATTCGCAGGCAAGGATGGGCACAGGGCCCCTCGGCCAGCCCCGTGAGCGGCCAGCAGTGCCCGTGCTTTGGGGCAGGTCCCCGTGGCAGCGGGGCGTCAGACACAGGGCGTGTAGGATAAATACACACCCGCTCTATACGTCTCACTGCCTTTCCGGCATTGCAGCGCAAAGTCTATTTTTAAACTCCCTCCTTTATTACACAGGCCAGAAGATAGCGGCCGCCTGCCTCCTGCCACGCCAGGCGTGCTGCGCTCCCACCCACCCCAGGGAGCAAGTTGTCCCCCACACCACACGGGGGTCACCCTGCCCAGTGACGGGGCTGGGGTGAGGGGTGCGGGGTGGGCTGTGGGTGGGCATGACCTCCCTCATCTCCCCAGGCTCAGGCCACGGCAGGCACAGAAAACTGGGGTGCCTGGCTGCATTTGTGCTGTTGCGAGCCGGCTGCTGGTGCAAGGGTGCCGCTGCCGAGGGTGTCGTCTCGCTGTATCAGTGGGATGTCAGTTTTGCTCAGGGCCCGCAGCTGAAGGGAGGTAAATGAGCTGAAAGTTGGCTGCAGCATCACCAAATCCGCCTGCTGCTGGTGTCAGTACCACCAGATGGGTGCAGGCAAGAGGACCAGCTCTTGCAGGTAGCACAAGCAGGGCTTTCCGTCTTGGCTGATGCC
The DNA here is from genome assembly GCA_013397175.1 of Platysteira castanea. NCBI lineage: Eukaryota > Metazoa > Chordata > Aves > Passeriformes > Platysteira > Platysteira castanea. Next base: position 1,050,655 of record VYXC01012880.1, read on the forward strand.
CTGACCCCCAGCCAGGAGCACTTTGAGTGGGTTTTGCTCTGTGACGTGAGCAGCAACAGCAGGTGGCAGGGGCCGGGGGGGGAGAGCCGCTTGCTTTTGGTTTTCGACCCTCATCTTCATTTCATCATGAGTCATGTTACGTTCTGAGCTGAGTAACTGCTGGGGCTATTTTTACTCCAGCTCAGCAAAGCTTCCTTCTCGCTGCCGCCACCGCCACCGCCGCTCGCTGCGGACCCGGGGGCAAAGGATGGGGACATGGTGAGTGGCAGAGGGCGAGGGCAGGGGAAGCAGTGTTTGGGGTGGTGTCAGTGGAAAGGGGGACCGCTGCCCACCTAATCAATTTGGAAACAAAAATAGTGTATGCCTTTTGAAAAACAACAGATGACCTGTGATGTGTGGTGTATTCACACACAAATACATATATATTTATTATACTGGGAGAGGGGAAGGGGGGAGGGAGAGAAATTCCTTTCGAGTGCTATTCACCAGTCTGGAAAAATAAAGAAGGAAAGCAGAACATTTTTTCCTTTCATCAAAACAGGAAAGAGAGGGGGAATGGGGTGGGGAGCAGATCCATAGACATAATGGATGGTTGCCAGTGTAAGGAAATTGTTCCCTTCTACCCTAAACTTGGGGGTTGGGGTGGGGGAGAAATGTATGGCAGTATGATCAAGGATGCTTGCATCCCCTCCTCCCCACTTGATGCAGGAAAGTGTATGCACAGGGGAAAGTGCTGGGAAATCAGTGCCCCCCAGCCTTGCCTTTTCTCTTTGAATCCGGCTCGAGCCGCACATCTGCAGAGATGTGAAATGCCTTTGCCTTCTCCTTCACCGCAAAGCTCGGGGCAGGGAGGCACAGCCGGCACGAACCCTCTCCCTCTTTGCCGCTCGCAGGGGCTGTGCTCTGCCCTCTGCATCTGTCTGCGTGCTCGTCCCCCTTCCCCATCCTCTCCTCTCCGCCAGGTTTCTGCCAGGAATGGGTGAGATGAAGGAGGTGGTGAGGGGCTGGGGGAATCCCTCTGACGGAGAGAGACAGGCAGAGGGGGGTGGTTCCCAGAGAAAGCCTGGCAGGTCCCATCAAACGCCTGCTCCCCAGGTGACACCTTCCCTTTCCCCTGGAGCCGCTGGCTCTGTCAGGGTTTTACTCATCCTTGGAAAGCATTTTCCCTGCCAGTGCCAGGGGCGGGAAGGTAAATTAAGCAAGCCCTGTGTACCCTGAGGCTCTGCCTTTCTCCAGCACCAAATACAAACACCAAGCTCCTTGCCCGTCTCTGTCTCCTTCCTTTGGTCTCTCTTCTTTCCTCCTTCTTCCTCCATTAAACTGAACTCAGTCATTAGGAAGTCGGGGCAGGTCCCACGTCAGCACCTTTGGGGCACATGGTGTAAACCACACCGTGAGCTACGTACAATAACCCTGTCCTTATCACCTGGGATAGTCGGGATAAACCCCACACAACCGGGCGATGTGGTGTAAAACCCACTCGCCCACAGAACGGATCTCCGGGTGTAAACGAGGTGTAAAACTTACTCGAGGTGCCTCATTTCGGTGCCGCGGCGTCTCCCCTCCACTGACGGCTGCGGCAGCCCCACGGCGTAGGCGCAGGGATTGCTCATCCTTCTCCTGAACTTAGAGACCGGAGCAGGAGCAACACCTAAGCTAGATACCTTGAGTGGGCGGGCTGACTACACGTTGGCTGTCAACACCTCCTAATTTCTTTCCATTGATTGTTTTCAAAATAGGACTCATCATGGAGAGGCTGAGACATCTCAGCTGTTCAGACTGAGTCTTGCTTTCCATTGTAAGCCCTGTTTTTCTTCCTGTTGTTTCATAATTCTCTACCCCCTCTGAAAAAAAATGTAATAAATTTAAAAAAAAAAAAACATTCCCAAAAAAATCACCCCTCACTTCATGCTGCTGTGGATGGTGGCTAGTGCGGTCATTTTTTCCACCAACACGAGATGAGGGGAGAGCAGCCTTGCAGCAAGGAACTGCCTATTGTCCTCAGACACGTGTTGCTCTCCTCCCTAGTGATAAGAGAATAACCAGGGAGATGAGTTCAGCTGTTTGCAGGTTTGAGAGCTGTAGTGGTGGTGAAAGTGTTCTAATAAGAAATCCTGGTGCGGGCTCTAAGGAAATCTGGTTCTGTTGTGGTTTGCCTGCAGGGCCATTGCCAGCTAGCACAGTTGCTACCAGATCTTGTCGCGATGCTCTAATGAGACATTTTTACCATCCAGATGCTTCATGTAGCCTCAAAATACGTTCCTAATATATGCCATGGTGGTTTCAAACTGGTGTCCTGTGACTTCTGGAACACCAATAGCCCCACGGGTCTCCACGCCCATCCCACAGGCCGGGTGAGGGGGAGATCCAGTCATCCCCATCAGTTTTAGGGGTTTGTGGGACAGATGTCAAACTAATTTCACAGAAGTAAGAGGAACAAAGGAGCCCCCAGCAGACTCAAGGCACAGCAGTTTTGGGTGCATGCACCCCTACTGAACTCGGTGCCAGTGAGACCGACCCAGCCAGTCTAAAGGCCTCACTAGAGAAAAATCTGTCCCTGCCTTAAAAACAGAAAGAGTAAGGAAAAACCACTGAAGCCTGAGCAGCTTGAGTATCACTTTGCTCTATTTCCAGGCAAGGTCATAGGTAGATGATTAGTCAAATTCCAAACATCCTCTTCCTTGCTGTCTGGAGGTTCAACAGGGATTAGCTTTTTGTTTCTGATGTCGAGCTTCTAAAAACTGCCCAGCATCATCCACATGAAAATAAATAACTCTATTTCTATCCCATCTAGCATGTAACACAGCCGGATATTTAAAAAAAAAAAAAAAGCAGCACACCACACATATCTCCCCCAAAATCAGGCCCTGCAGCAGCTACCAAGCAAAAAATTTGCAGCAGTCCCTGCTAGCTTCCTGCTGAGACCTTCTCCTCTCCGGCAGCAATATCTCTCCCTGCTGAGGAATTTGATCAGCCCTCCCACACGCAGGCTGTTCTGTCCTGGCCAGGCAGCCACTACAGCGTGGGGGACTCCCTGCACAGGTGGCGTGAAGGTGGTGGAGCCACGCCAGCTGATTTGGGGGCAGAGAGCCTCAAAAGGCACCTGGGCCTCCACTGACCCCTTGGGAAGCTTAAACACATAACAGGGTCATGGACATTCAGGACCTAGCTACCCTCAGCTCCCTCTACAGAGACAGAAGGACTTCTCAAATCCTCACCTTTCCCCCTGCTGACTGCTAGGGAGCCCAAGGCTACAGCATTTCTTTGGCTGGAAAGAGGTGAGATGGACCAAGGCCCTTTTAAAACCTTTTTTGGAAGCCTCCTACAGATTTCAAAAGGAGTTTCAGCACCCAGGTGGACATCAAGGTTACAGCTCCACCCTGCTGGGAGTTTAGAGCCAAATTATCATCACTTGAAATGGCTGATACGCTGCTGGTGGGCCAGGACGGAGAATGAGGGGAATTCTAAGAGTGTCCTGAGGAATTTGGGGTGGGACAGGGCTAACATGGCTGGAGCATCTAAGATAAAGTCTTGTTAAGGTCTCTGGCGGTGGAAACAAGCAAAGGTATGCCTTGCATTTCTACTTCCACCCCCTTGAGCTCCAAAATTGGAACCGAGCCACTTGAGACTCAGTTTGAGGGACTCCCAGGACCCTCCTTATCCCTGCACTCATGCACCTCAGATGGCTTGGGCTTTGGGGCTGACATGCCTCTGACCAACTCCCCAGCTGTGGAGGAACCTGCCCACTCTTCTTCTGGGTTTGGGTGAACAAAGGTGATCCCTTGTGACCCAAGAGCACCCTGACATGCTGCCCCCGAGGAGCCAGGCTATTTTAACAAAGCTATGGAGGACCCCTAGTATCCCTTGCATCCCTGTGCTTCCTGACCAACACCCGCATCCATGAGACCAAAGCCAGGTTCAGGGGTGTAGCTAGCCAAGCTGGGAGGTGCTGCCAGGTGCTACAGAGGAGCCTTTGGAGGGCTGCCTGCTGCTCAGTTCCAGTGGCTGCTCCTCCTGCACCCGGACACTTCGGATGGTGCATATGCGAGTGCTGGTGTGAGACCGTGTGTTTTAGAGAGGGTTGGCTGCAGGAGACTCGCAGGCACCCTGAGAGTCTAAGGGAGCATGTGTGATGCTGCGAGATGAGGCCACTGGTATGCCAGTGGGCGTACGTATGTGAGAAGGGAAGAGAGAGGGGGAGAGTGAAGGAGAACACATGGATGCCCAGGGATGTGTGAATGAGACAGAATTTGCACGTAGCTGTGCATGCGAGCGGCTCGAGCAGAAGCGTGTGCGTAGCATAGAAAAAGCAGGGAAGATGCTTGGGATTCAGAGCGAACGCCTGCCGAGCGCCTGCGGTGCATGACGGTGCAGGAATGTATCGGTGGCTACGAGCCTGCACAAAGATGGTGCAGAAATCCCTCCTGGTCGTGCCTGGAGTGTGCTTTGCGAGTGTGCAAGTCGGCGCCGGGAGATCACTCGTACGTACGTGAGAGGGCGTGAGCACGGGTGTTTTTTCAATAGGATATGACTCTTTCTTGAACTCACCTGTTAGCAGCCTTCCCCTCCCCATCCCTCTCCCCCCACAGCAAATATCTGCTTGCTTAATTTCCCTTCAGATGTTTATTACATCGTGGAGATAATCACGCAGCAAAATACCTCCGGGTGCCACGAGCAACACCAGATTGTCTTATAGCAACGTGTAAATTTCTCTGGCTTCTTTTTTTCCCCCTGCACACAAAGAGATGTAAGATATTAAAGTCATCTCTCTCCCTGGAGCTAGTGGTGTAGCAGGGCAGGGAAGGTGGCGAGTGGAGCTGAGAGAAATGGGCTCCAGACTGAAACAGTGAGAACCTGGGGCCAAAAAAAATAACAAACTACCGTGCCGGGAACTCCTCTCTTCTTATCTCTTGCCGAGGAGGCAGGAATTTCTGTCCCCATTCCTCACGCGATATTAAAGCCACATTATACAGGTTGCTGCAGCATTAGTCATTTTTAATTAATTTATCATTTAAATTAACACACTTTTTATTTTGTCAGCAATGAACTACTACTCCCTCACTAGATTTGTTCCTTGATACCCAGCCAAGAGGAGGATGGCAAGTTATGCTCCACCCATCTCCTCTCCTTCATAAAAGGAGCAGCCCTGAGTGCCAGCTTAGTCTCTCTTGCAGCTCGCAGAAAATAAAGACCCGTCGGCTCTCTCGCCTCTACTGCAATTTTACATTTTCTGCATTTTTTTTTTTTTGTTTTTCCTTTCTTGTTTCAACAGAGTGCAGGAGGCAGCATCAGTGGCTCCACTTTGAGGCTTGTCAAGGCTCAGCGCACGCACACACACACACTCACAACCCAGAGCAAAACATTTGCTCTCACCTGTCTCCAAACCCAAAGCAAACCTCCCGTCCAAGCAAACCGCCAACACTTGGAACGAGAAGGCACCCGAGCCAGAATCTAATGTAAGGGGAAGAAATCAAATGCACACTGGCAACTTTTCTCTAAAAAGCAAGTGGCAAAAAAGAAGGAAAGGAGCATTTTAAGAAGAGGACAACTTAAGGAAGAAGATAGCATTTTTTGGATTTCACACCAAACTTTGGAGAAGTTTTATTTTTTTTCTTTTAGTTATTATTCTGTGCACCT
>VYXC01012880.1:1057660-1072202 GCA_013397175.1 Platysteira castanea
CCTCTGGAATAACGCACCCTGGCATCGCCAGGGGGGCAGTGAAGAAAGGGCGTGGGGCTTTGGAAAGCGGGAGGAAGGGGACGGTGCAAGGAGAGACGTCGACTCCCACTGGCATGGTTATTCAGCAAGGTGTATGCCCAGCTGGGGGAAGGGGCAGGAGGTGAGTGTCTGCTGTGCTTCCACGGTCAGACAAGCATCTTGCCCTGCAATCCTGAATGTGTGGCTCAGGAAGAAGCTGAGCAGAGGGTAAGGGCCAGGTGGTGGATTTGAACAAACACCCCAACCCACTTCAGTTTCCCTGTGTGGAAACTGAAGCCTCATCTCAAGCCCTGGTTGAGGAAAAGGAGCCCCAAACCCCCAAATCCTTTGACCTCTGCTGTCACATTTCATCATCTGATCGCATGCAGATTGAGGGGATCAGAAAGCTCCTAGCATTCCCACACAGCACTCGGTTCCCACTTCAGCTCTACCCAAGATGATAAAACTGTAGGTTGGATCTGCAGCTTGATTGTCAGGGGCAGGAAATATCCTTCCACCAAAACTTTCCCTTCTTTGCATCATTTTTGTCTTTTCCTTCCTCATTTTTGGGCAGGGTAAGTGGGTGCACCCTGTGTGGGAGGGCAAAGAAGAGGCTGGGTGCAAAGCATCACGTCACCTCACTATGGGCCCATTTTGCCCTTGCCCAAGCCGCAAAAGGAAGCAGTTAGAGCTGTGGGCTACCCAGTGGTCATGTTTGTTTTGGGCAAAGGATGGTATTTCCTCTGTGGATGGCTCAGATCTCTTTCTCCCATGCAGCATGAAACATCAGCTATGGTTGGCGCTGGGGAAGGGTGAAGATGGAAGTGTCTGATCCCAAGGAGCTGTTATTCAGTTGCCGTAATCAGATTGAAACACTGCACAGCTCTGTGACAGCCTAGTGGAGTTAGAGTTTAGGTAATTCTGGCCCGGGGTTTCGTGGGAGGAATTGTGATATTTGTCACTGGATGACCGGAGAACCAGGAACATTTCTGCTTGGGTAGATGCTTCTGCCTGCAGCCAGTCCTCTCAGTTACTTTGAGGGCAGTGTGTTGCACCCTCTGCACCAGGCACAGACAGCACAGCTCCCACCCAGCTGCTGAACCAGAGTCCTCCTCTGAATTGGACTTGCAGCTCCTCCCCAGCCCTGCCGGAGAAAGTGCATGAGGAGCAGTAGCTCCCCAGATCAACAGAGGCCCTGAGCAAAGAGATGGAGCCTCCTGAGTCCTTCTCCCTCTTTGATCACACCCATCTGGAGCTGGAGGGCCCTGGAGCTCTTCCAGCCGGAGGGAGTACAAGCCTCAGCGGGAAGGTATTTGCCAGTTGGGGAGCGAGGATGCTGAACCTATTTGCATTTGCCCCACGGGCTGTAATAGTTGCCTTGCAACATTTACAGAGATGGGCTGAGCCAGTCGTGGTTGTGCTGGGGTGAAGCCCCACTGGCAGTGTTTTCTGGAATTCCCAAGGAATGGGGTGCGGCTGGGCGCTTACTTATAACCTCGGCCCAGCTCCCCATTGTGGCTTCCTGCTGCAAGGCTCCGGCATTCTTCCCTAGTCTTCCTAGCACGAGGCAGTGACAAGGACAAAGCAGTGGAAGCCGGGATGGATGACACGTCTGGGGTGAGCTTGTGGAAGGAGCCAGGCGAGTCGTCCCTGCCTCCCTCTCACTGTCAGCTGATGTGCAGCAGCAGGAGGGAATGACAGGGCTCCTGCGCTGTTTCCAGTGCTGCTGGTACACAACCAGCCCGGGGGTGAAAATGCCTCCAGCCCTCGCAGGGGAGGTGTGGGGGGAGTGCAGAGGAGCAGTGGAGTCCCCCTTGAAATGGAAAAAGGATGCGTAGGTCTGGCTATATTTTAGGAACACAGACTAGTTCAAACGTTGTTTGATTATTTTAAGGGGGGAAAACATAGGCCGTGACTCCAAGATGAAGGGGTTCATGTGCAGAGGGTTGTGCCTGCTGCAGGGTACTCTAGCAGGCATTTGTCAGGGTCCCCCTGTAGCCAGGAGTGGTGCTGGAAGGGTGGAAGCCCTGTGCCAGAGGAGGGCTGGTGGCAGGTGCTGCTGGTCTTGCCCTCTGCCAGGGAATGCGGTGCAGTTTCCCCTCAGGGTCCACACATCAGCTTCAGAGGGAGTTTAAAAATGCTGTTTGTTTGGGGTTTTTTGCCTGGCTGATCGCTGGAGACCCTGCTGCCAAGATCCTTTGCCATGGTCGGTGTGGAGGTTCTCAGAAACTCCTCCTCTCCTGGGCAGAGGAGCAGGTAGCTGGGTGCTTCCCTGCCCTTCACAAACTCGTGCTGCTGCTACCCTTCTGTCCTTCTGTGTGCAGTCACACCAGCTCAGAGAAAGGAAGGAGGAGTCCTCACCTCGGGAGTATCCTCGTCTGATTTCTTTGAGCCCTGAGGGTTTGCCTTTCCTGCTGGTTGCACAGTCTTTGCTCCCTCCTCCTCTGTACCTACCGAGAGACACACCTTCAGGCAAGACTGTGAAACCCTCGCCAGAGGGTGTAGACCACAACACTGCATATTCCCTGCACCAGTTTGGCAGCAGCTGATGGCAAGGGGAACCTTTCAGCATCCCTGGTGCTCAAAAGCACAAGATGGGCAAAAACTCCAGAGCAAGAGGTGGTGGGGCTAGGGAGGAGGCAGATTTTGGGAGAGTGTGTGTGTGGGGAACGGGAACAGGGGAATTGCTGCACCTGCGTTTATTTGCAGTGCCCAAACAGTGCTGCTGGACATCTGGGAGGAGGGAAGCAAAGCTGATGTGCCGAGAGGCCCCAGTGTCACAGCCACAGTGCAGGGAGGCTGCCAGGCAGGCAGGACCCCTGCCCAGCTGCTCTGCTGCCTTCTGTCAGATGTGCCGTGGCCCCTCAAGCACCAGCAGCCAGTGCAAGAAAGGGAAGTGAACGTCCCTGCCAAGGGATTGGCAGACTGGGGGTGCCCTTGCGACTCAGGGGAGAGTCAGAGTCAGGAACTGGGGAGCAGAGGGAGGGAGGGAAGAACAAACTTTCTTCTAAGAATTCAGGGCCTCGCAGGAATACGAGGCCAGGCCTTGGGGCACTTGACAGCCAGCCAAGAGTCCATTGAGACAAAAGTCTTCTTTGATCTGCCGCACAGTTAAAAAAGGAGATTGTTAACCTGAGTTAGACAAATAACTCCAGAGGAGCTGCTAAGCAGGAAAAGCACCAGCTGCTTGGGCTGGTCTGTTGGGGATCCCACCTCTCTTGCAATGCTCCTCTACCTTCTGACCCACTGGAATTAGGTGGAGGTGATTGATGGACTTCTCCTTCCCCGTGTCTCATCCCACAAGTGCCCCAAGCCTGAGTGAGTGCAGTGCCCCGATCCCAGAGCATCTCAGGCTGGGGCAGGGGCCAGCAGCATGGCTGTTCCCAGTGACAGACCCCAGAGGGAGCAAGGACAGGGCGTGCAGCTCAGGTTTGTAGCTGCCCTTAAGCCAGCCTTGGACTTGGTTTACAAGGGTAAAGTAAGGAGCTTCACAGGCTTGCAGTTGTCACTGGCAGAGTTGCCTTACAGAAGTGGGGGAGGAGGACAGGATTATGAGCCACGTGGGCTGGTGTTACACCATAGCCATGCTGGTAGTATCTGCAACAAGAAAAAATTGGCATCTAAAACTGTTGCCGTGAGCAGGGAGTGGAGCTTATTCCTACAGCAGTCACCAGAAGTACAGCTCCTGAGGGCCTGCATTTTCAGTGCCTGATTCATATCTGTTCCCCCTGCTCAGTTAGCAAGGTGACACCTCCCAGCTCGCTTCCAAAGTCACCGAGTCTCGTAACACCTGCCCACGCTCTCCCCCCAGTAAGTGCCGGAGTTTAAAATAAAGTTTCATTTCCTACATGTATTAAGTGTCAGGAAGGTCCGAGGGCATCCGTGCAGAGCAGCATTTGTACACAAACGCATTTGGCTGACAGGTGCAAACATTGAAAGCCTGCAATTTCACCACCCAGCACTGAGCTCTGACTGCAAGTACTGGGAATTGCAAATGATCCCTCTTCCAGTAAATGTGTGTGGCACAAGGCAGGGAAGTGCTGCAGAGCCTCCCTGGCACTGGGCTGTTGGTGCCCCTCTTCCTCACGCAGCAGGAGATGTCAGAAGGCATCTTCATTTCACAGCTATTCAGTGATCCCTGAATTATACAAGTCTCTCTCTCGCTGTGCATTCATCACTGATGCTGCTTCCCTCTCCCTCAGAGACTGAGGAAGTAATGCCTGGGGATGTAAAATCTGCTTTTTGCTGCAGGCGGACAGCCAGATCTGTGGTGAGATGTGACAGTGACAGGGATGGAGCGGGGCAGGAAAGCTCAGTCTGACTGAAGCGCTCTGGTGGATCTGGCTGTGGAGGTTTAGGACACTGGTGTTGTCTGCTCTGCAGCTCTCATCAGGAGGCTTCTGCCCCATGACTTGGGCTGCAGCAACCTTCACATCTCTGCATCCTAGTTTAAGTTATAGTATTAGAGGGTGGTCTGGCAGGGCTGAGGAGGGAACACTCCTGTTGTCCTACTATGGAAGCAAACAGTGGGTGGCCAAGGACAGGCACACGTGAGAGAGTGCCAGGCTCAAGCAGCCATCCAAAAGTGGCTGCAGGTTTGGGCCAAAGCCTTCAAGGTTTAAAGCCAGCATTTAGCCACCTGCCTGGTGGCTTTTCTCGGCTGCGAGCGGAAGGGAAGTGTTCTGCACTGAACGCAGGCAGGGAGGGAATAGCTGTACAGTAGGAGGACCACACACATGCCACCAACTGTCCATAAAAACCCACATGAAAATCCCTGCGTTTCACAGGCACATAAGCCAAGTTCTCCTCTCAGTTACAGGGACATGTGTAGGGCTGTGCCTCAGACACCATCCAGCACCCGGCTGAAAGAGCAGCTTTTCCACTTGAGTAGCCCTGAATGAAGAGAGCTGGGAGCTAAGCAAACACTTTGGCCAGTACTTTCCTCTGTCTCTTTTTTCTAGTCTTTCGGAAGTATGTTTTAATCAGCACTTGCTTTCCCACACCGCTCCTTTGTACTCTTATTAAGTGCTGTCACTGGGGCCCACTCTAGCCTAGTGCCAGAGTAAAATTCCCAAGAGACTGATGGCATTGCACCTGCCTGCACGAACTCTGCATTTGGCCCATTCTATGATGTTGCTAAACCTGCTTACTTAAGGTTTTTTGGTGCTGGTATGTGATGACATCCAAACTCCCATATGTTTCTTCCTCCAAATCAGCTCCTCAGCGCATCACCTCCCTGCAGCTTTTGTGGTTTCACTGCGGGCTCACGCCGGGGCAGCCTCGGCCGCAAAGGTCAATCTTCATCTCCACCCCCCGCCTTTTTTTTCCTTTAAAAAAGAGTATGCAAATGATGTATATTATTGGGCCTCTGTGGTTTGAAAACACACGCGCTCGCACACGCACATACACACGATAACTGACAAAGCCCGTGAGGGAGTTTCATAACGGAGGGAAATATTGGGAAGGTTTTATCTGATAGTGTAAGGGAAGTCTGTTAAAACGCCTTTACTGCAGGCAGCAGGAATGAGAAGCCACCTGCAGAAGTCATACACCACCGGAGAAGGAAGCTTTGCTGGCTGCTTGCGTAGTGTCCAGGGCTCTGCTGCACAGCCCAGGTATTTTTTGGATTTTTTAGTCTCCTGACAGCTTTGTGAGAGGCAGCGAGAGGGGCTGTCTTGCTTTTGCTTAGGTTTCAGGATCGTGCCTTCACGAGGAATAAAGCCCTCAAGGTTTAAAAGCCAACACAAGACAACACAGGTCTTTGCATTTCACTGGTTCTGTCGTGTCTCCCCCGTGCTTGATTCTCTGCTCCCATTCTGTGTTCATGGTCAGTATTTGCAGATCATCTCTCTAATGCTTGTTTCTCCCTTTCTTTTCTTTTTGTCATCTGGCAGGGGGACCCCATACCCGAAGACATCTATGAGATTTTGGGTGGCGGCTCAGTGCGCTCCATCAGTGACCTCCAGCGTGCCCTGCGGATAGACTCCGTAGGTAAATCTCCTCTTCACCAAACACTCCTCTATTTTTAATTAAGTCTTTGGCGGGGGGGGCTGGGAGGGGATATTCTGTTTTTCAGCAGGCACACTAGCAACAGACAGCATTATAAATATAGGAACCATTCAGGAGCAAAGACCTATCTGTTTGCAGACTTATTACCCCTGAAACTTGTGGGAGTTAGAGGCAACTAGATGCTTTTTTAGATGTCCTGTGTTTGTTATTGAGGGACACTGGCTTCCAAGAATGGTAGGAGATGGGCAAGGTGAGACCAAGGAACTGAGATCACCATTCTTCACCCTGGGAGATGCTCAGGCAGCAGGGCTTGAATTGGACGAGGATCAGTTTAGGAGGCAGCAAAATGGGAGGTGGAAATAGGGTGACAGAGGAAGAAAGAGCTGAATGGGTTTCCAGGTTTGGCATCCACAAAAGGCCATAGGCTCCCAGATGCTCTTAGGATGAGAGCAGCAGAGCACGTGCCCGTGGGTGAGAGACAGGACAGGGGCTAAGTCAGGCTAGCGTCGCCTCACCTCCTGCCCATAGATAAGAGCTCCGGGGGCTGCAGGGCCTCGGGGTCACTTGGCCAGGGCTGAGAGCAGGGAGCAGCAGGAGCGGCGAAGCGTGGAGGGGTCGGCACGTGTGGGAACTGGAGCACGCGCCACGGCGGCTGGGCCGGCCCAGGAATTTATTTATAAACGGTCTCTTCAGAGCAAATTCCTTTCTATTCTAACCCTGCTCCCGCCCGTCGTCCCCCAGCCCCCCAGCTCGACTTCTCTCTCGTGTTTTGTCTGTTTTGAGCTTTGTAATCCTTGCCGAGACACTATCTACGGGGGAACAGAATTTCCTGCTTTTGTTTCCTATGCCAGTCCAACCACTGGCGCAGTCTCAAAAGCATTCCCGCTGCCTTTCAAAACGGCCCTGGAGGGGCAGGGGGGGAAAGCGAGGGGGAGGGCACCAGCTGCGTGCAGCTATTGTTTGTCTTAGAAAGAGGCGACGAGGCTCCCCACCACTGCCAGGGCCGCTCCCTGCCCTCACCAGTTCCCTCCTCCTTGTCCACGAGCCACACAATGGGGCAACTTCCAAAATTAGCTGTGCTGGATTGTCCCAGGCTGGTCCACCCCGCCCCAAATGTCTTCAGTGCTGATCCAGGGTGCAGGACAACCTAGAGCAGGGAGGGACACGATTCTCAACAGATTTGTTTTGAGTCAACAGTTGTTGCCATTTTTTTGCCCCCATTTCTCTCCTCTCATCAACTCAACTTGTGCACCAAAGGCAGCCCCCACCCTCCAGTTTGATAAAATACCACAGGATGGAGGGGTGGGCAAGGAGCAGCCAGGAAGGTGCATCCAGTCTGTCATGGCCCGGTGTCTGAGGAGCAGATACGTCTCTATCGTGGCTGTTAACCAGCCTTATGACTAAGAAACAGAATGAGCTTATCTTGTTGGCTCCAGAAGCCCAGGAATATGAGAGAAGGCCGCAGAGCTTTGAGTCACTGGTTTCACTTCAGGTCCCTGATAGGAAAGGCTGGTCAGGGAAACAGAAAGTTGTGCTGTGAAGATGTTTCTTTGTTGCACCCCGTGGCTCTCATCTGTTCCCAGGTACTGACTGAGAGGCATTGCCATTTGCTTGCCCCGTGAGGAATTAGCAAGTAGCGTGTAAGCAAAATAATCCCAAAGTGGCTGGAGCTATTCCCTGTGCTGTTGGTGCACCCTGTGTGTGTCACAGCTGCTTCCCTCCACTGACTGCACAGGGAGCCAGAATGGGGCAGCTCCAGGAGGCAAATGGGCTGAGATAGTGCTCTCCTGACCTTGGGCACTACTGCAGACCCAGCAACAGGGGTGTGTAGAGTGGGAGTCATCTCCTTAACTGTGGTTGCCCACAGAGCAGTGGCTGCCCATGTAAACCAGTCATCCAGGCACCTTCTCTAGCCCAGAGAGAACTACGGGCCCTTCTAAAATGTGATCCACCAGTTCTCATTTTGAGTGCTTGCCTGAGGGCGAGACGAATGGTGCCTAGAATTGATCACACCTTTCCAGCCACTTTAAAGGGTGTCTGTCTGTCCACCTCACACGTAGATGTTGACTGTTCATTGACAGGCACATGATTCCTGCCTTGTGAATGCAGCCTCTGTGCACCCATCCCAAATCCATCAGCAGCTGTTTGAGACCTGAGCAGAGAGCAAAGTCCCTGCTCCCCTTTATGAGAGGGCCACAGTAGGGCAGGGCTGAGGAAGAGGAATGGGACATGATAGGTAAGGGAAGTCTGTTCCACCACACATCTGATAAACAGAGATCTTCCACTGGCCCCTAATTCCCTTAAAGAAAATTGCTCCCTTGATGCTGACGTCCATTGAGTTTCCTTCAGCTGCTAAAGCAGGTCAGAGAAGGAAAGAGCTGTGGCTGGGTGGGAGCTATCTTCGAGCGCAGCCATTGTCCCGAGCTCAGGAGGGGCTGTGTGTTGGAGTGCTCCATGGGGATTATGGGCATTTCTCTATTCAGCACTTCCTATGGGAAAAAGCGGTGGGGTGGGAGGGAACCGCTCAGGGCTGGCCTGAATGCTATCGGTCTTCCTCTCCCATCGCCGACTGAACCACCTCCAGATCCTGCCTCTTACCTTAGAGTAGTATAGAGGAAAAGTAATTTTAACTTTATTTTTCTGTTCTTCTATCATAAAACTGCTCTAACCTAGAGCAGCTGAGGGGAGAGAGAAAGCAAGCACCCTACCTACCCCCATCCCCCCCTTCACCTGCCCTCTCAACTCCCAGCTCTCCCAGTCCCAAGCCATCCTAGCGAGGCACCTCAGTGTTAAATACCAAGTGTTCTGTTTGTCCCATCTTTGGTCCTTGGTCCTCCTTTGTGTTATCCTGGTCTCAGCTGGCCAATCTGAATCCCTCTGCTACTCCTCTCTGACACCAGAAGGTCCTGATGCAGGCCTTATCTTTCTTGAGCTGGAGTTTTCCTCTCCTAGACCTGACTGGGTTGCCTCTTTCATGATAGGCTTGTTGCTTTGAGCTGCCTAGTCTGAGCAAAGAGTGTCCATGCCACAGCACAGCTGTCACCTTGTTTGTGGATTTACACCTAGCATGACGTCCTGGATCCGTGTCTTATCCCATGTCCCTGCACTTTGCCTGGTGATCTGAGCACAAGTGCCTGCTGTCTTCTCCTGCCTCTACCTGGTGTTATTAGGTCGTGTCTTACCCTTTGCAGAGCGGGACAGCTCGAGCCTGAGCCTGAATGCAACTCAGCCCGATCAAAACCCTGTGGCCCTGTCCCGAGAGCGACGAAGCCTAGGTGAGATGGGGGTCTTGCACCTTGTCATTGTTGGGGCACTGATCTGAGCAGCTATGGGTGGTCCAGATATGTGTCTGAGATACAGATGTAGGGGTGAGGTTATAGTACGCCTGTATGTGTGGAGACATGAGAAGGAGGGTCTGGGCCTGGAGTAGGAGCTGGATGTTACACCCTGGGAAGGCAGGAGAGGGAGTCTGGACTTCTGCACGTTGCTCTGCTTTAAATCCCAGTGGTGCTTGTTTCCTCTAAAGTGTCATCTCCTGCCTGGGCTGCAGTGAGAAGCATCATTGTACAGGGGCTTCCTCCACAGGGCATGGCTCTGTATAGGGAGAGAGCTGGAGGGGTGGGAGAAAGAGAAAGAACGTGTGTGTGTGTGTGTGTGTGGACGTGTGCGTATGAGAGCCATGTGGGGTCCTTCTCTTGCAGCAGAGGTGGCTGAGGTGGGTTGGTGACAGCTGCAAAGCCCATTTCATCCCCAGTTTCTCTCTTGGCCCTCCAAGATGCTCTGGCAGCAGCAGAGACAGCTGTCCTCGCGGAGTGCAAGACGCGGGAGGTGGTCTTCGAGATCTCCCGCAACATGGTGGACAGCACCAACGCCAACTTCGTGGTGTGGCCGCCCTGTGTGGAGGTGCAGCGCTGCTCCGGGTGCTGCAACAACCGCAACGTGCAGTGCCGCCCCACGCAGATCCGCGTCCGGCACGTCCAGGTGAGGGACACACCTCCCCCTGCTCCCTGCTCCTGCTGCCCACCGCCAGCCCTGTGCCCCAAAGCCAAACCCGGGGCGGGTCTCAGGTGCTGGGCTCATACAGCTCTCTGTCCCCTCTGCACTGGCCACACAGCGCTGCGGCCGCTGGTGCGGGTGACGTCCGTGCCAGCTGTTAGAAGGGCTGGTGCTGTCCAGCAGCTGGGGACTGTCACCACGCAGAGCTACAGGGCCCTGTCCCCAGCTGCAGCTCCACGCCACAGCCCTTCCTGTGGGTCGAGGTGGCCTTGTCTGCTGTGTTAGAGCAGAAGAAACAGGGTGCTTTCGTTGCGGGAACTGGTTTTGATGCAAAAAGAGGAGGGTTTGCAGTGTCAGTCTCCATCCCTCCACCGCTGCTGCAGCTTCTTTCCAAGACACGCACTGGAACAGCTTCTCTTTCTCAGCTCACAGTTACCTCCTGACCTGCTCCATCAGCCAGCAGACACCTGACAGCTAACCTCTTGCTCTGATCCTCCTCTCACAGCTACCAGCGATCTCCTCACAGCTTCCTCCCAGACAGCTTGTTTAAAAATAATATTCATCCCATACTAATCCTCTGCCTGAGCCGTAAGAGAGTCCCCCAGGCAGGCAGCAGAGGTTGGCTGGGAGAGATTGTATTCACACACAGCCCTTTTCATCAGGAAATTCCTTTCTCAGAAAAGCCAGGCTGAACGAGGAAAAAATTGGGGGGGGAGCAGGAGTTGTTTTTCTGGAAAAAAACAAGTGAGAGGTCAAAAGCCAGCCTGAAAAAGTGACCTGGAAATGGTTTCTTTGGGGACAGAGGTCTCTCTATTGTTTGGCTGGAAGTGTTTGTCTAGCGAGCAGCGTGTGGTCTGAAGCGTGTGGAGTGGGCTTTCAAGGAAAGATAAACAGCCTGGCTGCTTCGGCGCTGGCTGAGGGATGCTGCTGGGGGCAGTGGGTTTAGAGGAATTCCATCCCAGATGCACAGCAGAGTGAGTATTTATAGCTTGCGGAGCACTTCAGGGACCACAGAGCTGTTAGATAAGCTGAGTGGGGTCAGGCCTGGCTGCTGCTGGAGTGGGAGGACCCCCTAGAAAGCTTGTGCCCTGTGGTGGGATGTGGAGCAATGAGTCTTCCCTCTGAGTCAGCACTGGTGGAGAGTCCGAGGGAATTTCCAGAGCACCGCCTTTCCCGTGAAACACAGAGCCGAGGGCTTCAGCCCTGCGAGTTATTAAAGAGCTTGAGACAAATTCAGACAGGCCTCAGCAGAGCTGATGAGGCTGCGTTAGCTTGCTTCGGACCTGAGGTTTTCTCCTTTTGCCCTTCCTGCAGATTCCTGTGGGAATTATCCTGGTTACCGCAGGTCTCTGCCACCCGCATCTGTCAGAGACAGGCTAGCATGTCCTGCATATTCCATGTTTCTGTCTCTGATCAACCAATCATCCTGCTTAAGCACTGGAAATAGTTCAGAGTGGGGGAACCAACCAGAGACATCCAAACTTGCCTGGTCTAGGTCTGCTCTGCTGCCATGTTCAGAATTATCTCCCATACACACAACCCCTGAATCTGAACAGTGCTCTGTAAACTGTCTTCTGACCCCTTAGGAAGAGAGCCAGGACTAAAGTGCACTGACACTGAGTAATTTTACAGACTGGAAGCCGAAGCTGTATTAATCTTTTGCTTGCCTTCCTCTTGCAAACAGGTGAAAAAGATCGAATTTGTCCAGAGGAAGCCAAAATTCAAAAATGTCGTTGTGCCTTTGGAGGACCACGTGCAGTGTCGGTGTGAAGCCGTGTTCCGACCACCCCCCAGGAACATCCGTCCAGGGCCACGTGAACAGAGACGTAAGGATCTTGGCATGAGTAGAATAAAGGGAGGTGTGAGAAGAGGGGCTGGGGAGAGAGAAAAGAGACCTCCACTGCTTTCAATCCGCTTAGCTCCAGTGAACCCCAAGGGCCTTTGCTGGTTTATACCAGCTGAGGGACCTTTCCCAGGATGTCTGCCTGCCGGGAAGGGGCTGACACTGAGGGAAAAGAAGGAGGGGAAGGTGAGAGGTGAGGGAAAGGGCATGGTGGGAAAAGGGAGAGGGCAGAGACTGCGGAGAACAGAGGACAAGGAACAGAAGAACAGAAAGAGGCCTTGTGGCCCTGCTGTTGCAGAGCTCTTTGTTGACAGTGTGTGGAGAAGGATATTTCAACAAGAGCCGTCTGCCCCTGGCTGTAGAGACACTCTCCCCTCTGTTTTGGCAGGCTTGTCACCGGCGTTCACCACAGCCGCTGTCTCACAGAGGCGGCGAGTACGCCGGCCGCCGGCACAGAAGAGGAAACATAAGAAGTACAAGCATGTCAACGATAAGAAAGTGCTGAAAGAAATCCTCGTAGCATAGAAGTGCTGGTGGGGGAGAGAGAGCACAAGGCAGGTAAAATTAAGCTGCTTTTCCAGCTGGGAGGGATGTCCCCCTGGGACATGGCATCTTAGACTCTTCCCGCACCACTGTCCACTCGTTCAGTATGGGGTACTGCAGGACAAAACCTGGGTTGAAGGAGGACGAACAACTAGGTTGGGTGCCAACATGTGCGTTCTATTTATGGAATTAAGGCTCTTTGCGGAGTTGGAATGATCGTGCTGCAGCCATCCTTGCTCTCGGGCCCCGCCCTCTCCTTTCTCTGCCTCCCTTCCAGGCAGAGAACAAGCCTGACTTCTCCCTACACCTAAATCCCCTCGGGCTCCATGTAATTCCTCTCTTCTGTGGAGCAACTCCTGTTCTAGTTTCTTTATTGATTCTCCATTGAAAACAGAGAATTAATGTTGCTGTGGGGATCCCTTTTCCTTTTGTTTCATTAGCTGAGTTGGCAGAAAGACTGAAAAACAGCAGCACTTTTGGTTCATCACTCTCCTAGAGGGAAGTCTATGTGCATGAGAAAGGTCATACCAGGGGAAAGGAGAGCTGGAATCTCTGGCAAGAGATCTGGACTTTGTCAGGCCAGGGTCTGATTCTTCTCTCCATGACTTGTGTAAACAGGAGTGATTCCCTCATCATCAGAAGAATTTCACTGGTACAAAGGAAAGGAGGCTAAGCCCTGGTACCCTATGAGAGGAAAAAGTGCAGAAAAGAGGGAAAGAGTAGTCAGGGTACAGATTGGTGGGAGCTGAATTTAGAGAGAGGCGACACAGCTTAACAGGGAGAGCTCTGGCCCATGGCTCAGCAGTTCCAGCTGTGCTGCAGCCACTTGAATAAGCCCGGGCCACTCACTTCACATTCACTTCCCCTCACCCCAGAAGAGGGGACAGCAGGCTTCCATGTGTGGCATTTCGGGAGCTGAGGACAAGGGTCACTGGGCAGTGTCTTGAGACTGGGATTCCCACACTTAGCACTATGAGGGCTCTGATTATCCCAGGATTCTCCTGGCCGGTCTAAAGTTCCCAGGGTAGAAATAATGCAAACCCATGCAAATCTCAGCTCTGGCTCAAGCTGTTCAGGGGAAAAAATAGAGGAGGTCAGAAGTCCTCCCAGGCTTCTAATCTGGCACTTTGGCACAAATATTTCCAGAGGAGAAAAGGGGCTAGGAGGGGAGTTGCAGAGGGCAAACAGTTATGTGTTCTAATGCTGTGTCTGGTTTTGTCTCGCTTCTAGGTTTATTTAATATATTTGCTGTATTGCCCCCATGGGGTCCTTGGAATGATAACTTTTCCTCTTTGTCCATCTGCCTCGACGTCTGATTCAGACGGCAATTGGTGCTTCCCTTTCCATCAGTGGACCTTCTCCCACCAAAGCCTCCCTTTCATTTATTAGCATAATTTTAAAGTTTTACACACACACACACAGAAGGACAAGGATGACCTACATATATATATATATGAGAAAAGAACAAAGTACAAATAAAATCGTGAACGCCAACAGCCACAACTTGCAATGAGAACAGGACAATTCCTTCCCTGCTACTGAGGACAGGATGGAAAATGTGAAAAGGAAAGCGGGTCCAATTTCTTCTGAGGGAAGGAGAAAAACAGATGGACAGAGGCCAGAAGGGGAATATTCTCCCTTTCCCTCATGCTTCTGGTAAGGCTGGGGGGCCCAGCTGAGATCTACACTTGCGCTGGACCTGCCTTTTGGAAACAGGCAAATCTCAGATTGCGAGCGGCGACCAATGATGGAAAATGCACTAAGGACTTTTATCGCCCTACCTGGACAGATATATATTTTTAACGTGCGTGTGTATATTTTATTTTAAAAAAGAAAACCAAAACCACTAAGGTATACAACATCTCGGGGAACAGAACAAACAAGCAAAGAAACAAAACAAAGAAGCCAAATGCATTCCCCCATTCCCTTTCCCCCCCTGCTCCTGGTGCTGACTGGAAGGTGTTTGGATCGTGGGGAAGGAGCACACGGCGGCAGAATCGTCTCCACGCCCCCGGCCCCTGCCAAGGGGAGCCATCTTTGCACATGCTGGTGGAGAATTCAACTTTCCAGGCTTGGACTCAAATTATTTTTTAAATTCACTCTGTATGTGTGCGTGTGTATATGTGTGTGTGT
>VYXC01012880.1:1072260-1094922 GCA_013397175.1 Platysteira castanea
TATATATATGTTCTTAAATGGATTTCATTCCCCAGTGGCAGGAAGCTCAGAGGCACGTGCATGCATTGGCTTCACTGGGCTGGCAGAAAAGCACACTGTTACTGCAACGTGCCTGCGAGGCCGGGGACGGGGCAGGCAGAGGCATCATCTGATCTCTCTCTTTCTTGTTACCCCTTCCTCTCACTCTGCACCACCCCCCCCAGCCCCAGCACAACTTCCTTGCAGGAGGTGAAGTGGCACCACAACAAGACCAAGGACAGCCAAACTTAGAAGCATGACTTAATCTCAGTGAGCTGTCCTTGCCTGCTCTGTGGTCTTGAAAGCAGAATCATGTCATTCCCACGAGGTTTTTAACCCTTTCCTGGATGTCCTGCATACTATGCCTCCACTAATCTCTCCCTGCCACCGTCCCCATATCTCCCATCATTTTCCTCACATTTTCCCTCTCAAATTCCTTCTTGATCTTCACCCATTAGATGTTCCCAACCCATTTAGCTTGGAAGTTGATCCATGATGTGGACAGCTCTGTGTAGGTATAGAGAAAGAAGTGAGGATGGTCTTCACAGCTGGCAGCAGCCATCTGAGATAGAAATGAGCTCTTCTAAGTGAGGAGGACTCGGAGAACAACTGGAGGGTCAGTTGTAGAGTCCCTGCTGGGCCACTGCCTGTCTTCCAGGAGGGAGGAGGACTGTGTGGGCAAGGGCTGCTTTTGCACAGGTAATAGTCAGTAACCATTAGCAGAATTGTTACATATGATGGGAACTCCCAGCATCACCTTGGAGTCAGGGTCTTGGATTGTGCTGTGCTGGGTGCTGCAGTTATACATGAGGAAAACGCCTGCCCAGAGCAATCACACAGCACTTCTCCCTCGCACACACGCACCCCTACTGTGGGGGAAAGCTCTGGAGGGAGACAGGGAAAGCAGCCAAAGCCACAGCCTGGGAGCTGTTACAAGTTGTGGAGGGACCCAGTCCTCACCTCCTGCAAGCCCAGAGCACTTCTCATACCACTGCCAAGTCAGCACGTTGCTCCCTCCCTCCATCCCCAAGCCCTCAAGTCTTAAGACACTTTCTTTTCCTGTTCCAAAATCTGTTTCTTTTGGTTTGTAAATAAGGTGAGGTTTTGTTTTATTTTATTTTAAATTTTTTGCCTTTTTTTTAAATGTAAGATTAATTTATACTCAGTACTGTATTTAAAGTTGTAAAAAAAAAAAAAAAAAAGGAAATCACCTCTTGAACGGCATTTTCTCTTTCTTTTGTGAGCTGAATGAAAAGTAGAGGCCAGACCAGCTCACTGCAGGGCACAGCAGGATTTCCAGGGCCTCCAGTTTCCTTTTCAGGAATGTTGTTCTGAGCTTGCAGAGAGGAGCAACCAAAGCGGGAAAGTCCTGAGAGCCCACGCACAGCCCTGCCCACAACCAGCCGTGCTGTGCTCCTCCTTCCTCACTTGGGCTGGTTTGAAATGACTCAGGTGCTGGAGTTTTTGTCTTGAGCTCCCCTTCTCCTGAGCTGCGCTGCTAGGACACCCGGCCAGAATTTCCCTGTGCTTTCATCCCATCTCCGGATTCCTCTGCTTTGAAGGGCTTGGGACAGTCAGCACTGTTTACACTTCCCAAAGCTGTACAAACAGTTGGCCCCTTCCCTCAGTCACATCGTCTAGACAACAGCAGTCCTTCCCTTGGTCGGAAAGGCCATTGCATTTCCCTTTCCTCCCAGCAAGGGAGGTATCACACGTCTGGCACTTGGGTGCCATGCTGTGGGGAGCAAAGGCAGGTCCTGCCCTGTGCTGCAATTTTGGGATCCCCCCAGCACACACACAGCACCCGCAGTCCATGGCTCAGCTGTGAGGGGCATAGACCCAAGCGAAGACTTGTGCTGCAGTGGTGAACCCGGGGACATCAGTGTGTAGGAGTGATCCAGGATGTCCTTAAAGGACAAACTTGACACTCACAGGTGGTTCATTTTGGTGTGATGACATGTTTTCTCTGATCCCCCAGAGGGAGGGACTAACAGTGAGCTCTATCTGCCCCCAAGAATGAAAACACAGGCAAAATCACAATCCCCATTTTGATTTCCAGAGGATAGTTCAGGGAAAAGAAAGATTTTTTGGCATGAGACTTCTTTGGGTTTGAGGGCCTGTCAGCAGGGACTTTGAGAAGAAAAGGGTGCAAAGAGGCATACAAGGCACAGGAAGCATGGGAGCATCACCCTGGACTGGGGAGAGGGAGGAAGGGCTCGATGTCCCGGGGTTTGGCACACTGCCTGTCCATGGAGGTCCTGAGGAACCCCATCCATAAGTGTGGTCTCTGCTTTTAACAGCTTGGAATGAACCGGTGCTGAAAGGTTGCAAGCCCTTGTCCAGTGCCTTGCACCCACGTGCAGCAGCTGCTTGCCCAGGGGCTTGCTCAGAGGCTGCTCACTCGCCACAGCGCCCTGGTGCACATCCAGCACAGCTCAGCCTGCAGCACTGGCAGGAGGGACCTGTGCCACTCCTTAAGGCTGGAGCGGGTGGTTTACACCCACCCCGCAAAGCCAGGCTTGGGAAATAAATCCTGGCAGCATGCTGCTGCAAAGTGTCTCTGTGCGGGGGTGCCAGCTCGGTGCACCCAGTGCTACAGGAGCACCTGTGATCTCAGAGGAGCTGGGGAGCTTTGGTGACCGTCCCTGGTTTAATTTCTCAACTGCTACTTCACCTCAAGGCCCAGTCTTGGGATATGCCATTCAGCAGGAGGTTCATCTTTTGATGGAGGAAATGCATCCAGCCTTCCAGGCAGTGGAGAGAGGCTGCAGCAATGGATCTTCTATGATAACACGGCCCCTGAAAGCAGCAGGCCGATGGGAGAGCAAGGCTGGGGGGAATTCAGTTGAAAGAAGCAAACCCCTTGTTTTAGAACCAGACTTTGTGGGTTTTAACATTGACACTTTGCAACACTAAAGCTGTTTCTTGGGTAAATGAAGTGAAAAATCAGTTTGCAAGGACAGGCCTGGGAAAACCATTGACTGCTTATTTTATTGGTACTCAGGAGTACAAACAGCTTGAACTCTCCCCACACCTGGCTGTGGCTCGAAGGAAGAGCCTTCTCCAGCTCAGCCATGTGGCACAAAACCCATATAGGCGTTCTCCTCCCTGTGCTCAGCTTGTGCCTCCCTGGCATCAGCTGTGCCCCCGCCACGACGGCCACTGTGTCCCACTGCCTCACCTGCCCATGGCCCAGACGTGGATGGAGACAGCTCAGTGGAAACCAGTGCCTTCCCTCTTTATCCCAGGGTGGGATAGGGATGTGTTGGAGTGTGGCCCCATCTCACTGTCCATGCACCAGGGTCTGGTGGGCCCTGGGGGTGGAGAAGCCAGCTGTGCCAAGGGAAAAGCAGGGTACAAAGAAGGAGGAAAATATGAAGAATTGAAAGCTATTTAGGAAAAAAACCCACAACAAGAACTCATTGCCTGAGCATGCAGCTGTTCCTCACTCGCCTTCACACAGCCCGTGACCAAAGGGTGCTGCCCCTCCCTGAGCCGTGATCTGCCCGTGACCAAGTGAACTTGTTGCAGGCTTGGGAATTTCCCATCTTAAAAGAAAGGAAGCAAGGAAGCCAGGCAGCCTCAGCTGTTTGTGGATTTTGTCGCAGGGTTAAAACAACAACAGAGCCCCCCAAAAACTGAGTGCTAGGAGGAACTGGAGGTAACCCCAAATGCTGTGGCCTCCTTGCATGGAGTGCAGACACCGGGTTAACACAAGGAGCTAACAGTCACAGCAGTGGATCTGTGAAGCTTTTGGCAGCGGAGCCAGGAGATAAAAGATACCAGAATATAAAATTATGGCAGGGCTCACCTACCATTTTTCCTCCCCCAGCCAGGTAGATACCAGACAGGACTCTGGCATGATGGACTGCCTTGGATTCACAGCAAAGGCTGGAGTAAAGGCAGCCTCAAGGGAAACAACCCCCTTTTTTCATTACTTTTTTATTACTATCTCAATAAAGCTGTTTGCAAGGGATTAAGCAGCAAGCCAAACACTGCGGGGACCCAGGCAGCAGGGAGGTTTGTGGTTTGACAGTCGATGCACTTTACAAAATGTTTGCTGTGAATTTTTTTTGCACATGCTGCAAAAATTCAATGGATGGTGCAGAAACACCAGGCAAGCAGCTTGGCCACAGGTCTTGCCCCAGCAGCTTTGGAAACTCTCAAGTTCCCAAATGTCCCGACCTCTGGCCCTGGCCAAAGCTGGCCGATGCAGTCAGTGAAGGCAGGCTCTGGTCCCCAAACCCAGCCCTGCTTGGCTGTTTTCTGCATGAAAAGAAATGATTTTTCAGCAGGAATCTCGGCACAGATCCAGGGAAGAGCGGAGGAGATGGTGTCAGCTACTGTTGGTCTCTTCAGCTGTGAGCAACAACATCAGAGACAAAAGTAAATGAGGTCAGCACCGGAAAAGTGCTGATGACTGAACCAAGGTGTGCTCCCAGAAAGAAGCCTTTCTTCACTCCTGCATCCCCCCCGTGGAGGGCATTTCAGCACTCCCCAGGCCTTGGGTGGGGATGTCAGCAGGTTTCATGGATATCAGCAGGTTGGGAGGGGGCTCAGGAGGGCTGACATTTGGGCATGCTGGGGTGTTAGCTTCTCCCAGAAGGGAGGGCAGGGGGCTTTGCCATGACACTGCACACACTGGCTTGATGTCTGTGAGGAAAACTGGGAAGTGCCTGGCTTTCTGGAGAGTGTCCTCCTGGACATCTCTCATGCTGAGGGGCTGTGCAACATGCACTGTGCCTTTAAAATCCGTAGAGGTGTTATTTAGGTGGAAAAAGTGTTTCACCATGACCATGGATATTGTTTGCATTTCAGTAATTGACCGAGGATAGACACAGAGAGAGAGAGAGAAAAGACCTTCCTTCCCTCTGACAGGTTCAGGAATTTTTTCCACTAATTAAGAAGAAAAACAAAATGCTTGCACTGGGAGGGGGATGGGAGGAAAAGGGGGTCTCCCTGGTGTCCCATAAACCTGGTAGCCATGGACAAAACACCACAATCACAGCATAGGCTTGCCCTGGAAAGTTTGAGGCAGTTCTGGCCAGTGGAGCGAAGCAGGAGCACACCTCTCACTCACAGGGGACCCTGCTTTCCAGCATCCCACGCTGGGTGAGGACCAGCTCGCTCCCAGAAGGATGCACAAATCCAGATGAGGCTTTTGGTCTGTGAAGGGCAGTGCCTGCTGCAGAGAGGTGACAGCAAGTGGTGCAGGTTTGTCCCCTGGGAGGGATGTGGGATGCTTTACACATCAGAGCATCTCTCCAGCTGCAGTGAGATGCAGTCAGATGGCTGTAAAAGGACCGAAATGGGTATTCCTTGCATTAAGGTTTGGATGGGATGAGACTCTCCTGGCTCCACTGAGGCAGGTGTGAACAGCCCAGTAATTGAATAAAGCATTTTCCCAGCATGGCCACCTTCAAGTGTGTTAAATGAAACAGAAAGGAGCAGCTGAACAGGATCTGCGGTTTTTCCCCCATGATACGTATTTTCCCTTTTCCACGGATAGTCCCACCGGGTATGCCGTGACCTATTGTTGTACTTATTTATTTACTCAGGTCTTGTAGATGGTTTCAAAGCTCATGGCCAGGAAGGAGCAGCCAGATGCTGTTGCCATGTGGGACACAGAATCTGCTCTAGCTTCCCACTTTGAACACAGATGAGGAGCCAGGTGCAACCCCCAAACCCAGGACTGAATCCCATTCCCTTCCCTCCTTGCTCTAACCTAGAAAGTGAGGTATTTCATTGCAAGTTCATCCTGTGTGGTTTTTTCCAAGCAAGAAGTTAGCTGATTGGAGTGGTTCAGGTTTAGGAGCCGCTTCTGTTTTTGGGGAAGGACCAGGGTTGGGTGGAAGGGTGTAGGAGAAGCATTGGGTACTTGGAGGTTTCCTGGTACCATGCACCACTAACCCCTGAGGAAGGACAGTCAGCAACAGGGTATTTTTTTCCCCTAGTTGGAAAGCATGAATATTTATGAGCTTGGATTAAAAAATCCTCCAAGGAATCTGGGTGCATGTGAGCACCCATCCAGGAAATGGAGGCCCTCAGGCAACAAACGTTGGGAGCTGGCACAGTGCTGCTGTGCCCACTGTGGTGCATTGTCTGTGCTGTGGTGCAGACAGGGAAGGATGTCACTGCTGCTGGCAGTGTCCCTGGCATTTGGAACACTTTTGGCCACAAATCCAAAGTGTCACAAGTGCCAGCTGTGAGTAAGGCAGGTGGGTCATGAACTTCAAATGTGATCAGTCCTTACTGAATTGGAGCGGAGGGAAACAAGAGTTTTGTGAGAGCTGGGTGCCTGCACTTGGCCGGAGCAGGTTCCATCTGGCACTTCTGCAGGCTGAGAGAGGTGGTCACTGCACTGCTTGAACTGGGGAGAGCAACAAGGTCTGCTGCTCCCCAGTGCTGGCAGGGCCTGGCTCCCTGGGGTGCTTGTCCCTGCACGGGAGAGGTCACAGTGCCAGGTTTTGGCAGCTAGCAGAGCTCCTTGGATGTGGGCATCTGCAGCTCAGCTCTCCCAGCTGGTATGGGATGCCAATAGTTCCCATCCACAGGTCTGAAAAGGACCTGGGAAGTTTGTGAGGAGCTGCCAGAACCAGTTACTGAGAGACACAGTGAACTTGTAAAGGAGTGGGAGGAGGAAGGTAAAGCCCAAAGGAAGGATTTGCTTTTTGGGAACTTTTTCTTTCACTCCTTTCCACCCCTCACCCAAAGATCCCCCCTGCTTGCCAGGAAACTTGGTCAGGGCAAGCATTTTGCCACCTGGCTTATGCACGCATCAGTCAAGGAAACAATTCTGCATCTGAAAGAGGAAATCTCCATCCTGGCTATTTCCAACCTCTATTGTTTGTTACCCAACTCATGCATTACACAGACCAGTAGGCAAGGCAGCAAGATTGCAACACTGTGCATGTGCTTTCAGACACTTAATTTTAGATTGCATCCTCTGATTTGTGGTACTGAGAAAACCCAGTTCTAAGGAAAGAGGAAACCTGTGTTTCTGACACTTGATTTTGACCATAAAAGGAAGCAGATCATTCGAGTGACCTAACAGGTTTAGTCATTCAGACTGTAATCCTCTGAGAGTCCAGCGAATCCCTGCTGGGGTTTTCCCATTCCCGAGGAGCTGGATTGCTTGGGAGCTCCGGGCTGGGCTGAAATCCTTGAGTGACTGGATTTTTTGCCTCTGCTTAAGCTCCTGATCTTTGGACCTTTCCTCTGGGCAGTACAGGACACATGCATGCCCCTTCCCAAGCAACTTCAGGACTTTGCTAGCAAGTGTCAGACCTTGACACTGCTTCTACAGACCCAAACGAGTTTGTAAGGCACTTGTCAATGTCTTGTCCAAAATCTTCCTGCCTTTCTCCAATAACACGGCTCTCCTCAGCTGCAGATGTAAAAGGCATCTTGAAAAGAAGTTGAATGCAATGAATTTAGGAATAAACAGCTCTGGAAGGAGCCTCTGTGCAGCACGGGGGGCAGCGTTCAAAGTGCAGAAGTCCCCTTTGTCTTGTCCTGCACTGAGTACTTTTCTGCAGCATGGCTTAGTCCCATTCCAGGGAGGGGTGAAAAGGCCTTCCATGCTGGGGAGAAAACTGGGACTGATACACAGCAGCTCTTCCCTGCAGAGACAGGCCCTGAGACAGCAAGGACCTGCCTCTGCTGAGCAAAGGCATCTTAGCTGGTACTGACTGCAGTCCCACAGATACCCCGACCTGGTCTTGCAGGGATTCCCCCACCAGCAATGCAGCAAAGAAACACACAGACCTACCAAAATCTCAGTGCTTGTGGCAGGTGTCCACCCCCCAATCAAGCAACAAGCAAACCCCAAAACTCGCCAGCTACTCACCCCGCCAGTGCCAGGGCAAAGGCACCAAGCGCTGGGATGAGGCTGAGACCCCTGCTGCATGCCCAGCCATGGGCATGGAAACTGCACAGGGCAGGTTTTCTTCCCGATGGCTGCAGGGAGGCAATCCTATCACCAGGACTCCCTCGAGAGCTTCCCACAAGCCTGTCCAGGCCTAAGAATGGCTGTGCTGGCCACTTCCTAAAATGTAGACCCATCCTTGGGGGTTTTTTTTTTGCAATCTTGCAGACATAACATGCTTTCAATTCCTCAAAAACAATGTTCTGCATGTGACCAGAGGCACTGTCCTCTGTCCTCCTGGTCCCTTCCCCTTCCAGCAACACATCTGTGCGCAGCTGGTGGTGGGAGCCGGGGAGTCTCCTTCTCCTTCTTTTTCAGCGATCAGTGGGGCTATGCCATGTGCCTGTTTCACTGAGAAAGGTACCAAACCACAGAAAGTTGTGAAAGGGGAAAATGGGAAGCTGGAATAGGTGGAACAGGGGTGTGCTTTAAAGGAAGAAAGAATTCTTTCTTTTTTTCCAAGTACCTGGTTGTGCAAGACCCAAGGATTGCGATTTGACTGTGAGACAAAACCATCATGACATAGCTTTGGCCGAAGGTCAGCACTGGCCCTGTTTGGTTTGGTGTGTCAGTGAAAAAAGTTTAAAAAAAAAAAAAAAAGAAAGAAAGAAAGAAAGAAAGAAAGAAAGAAAAGTGGTCTTCTTGCTGCATTTCTTGAAATATCTGAATTGCAGATTCTGGCTCAACTCCGCAAGGGTGGAGGAGCTGGGAGCAGGTTGAGGCAGCCAGCTGAGGGGCACTCTTGGGCTCTGTGCTTTCTTTGGGAATGAAACAGGGCTGTGGGGGTTTTCTTGCACCCCCAAGAGCTGAAGCAATCCTGATAGAAAGAGAGTGTCCTGTGGTGTCCTCCATCACCGTGATGGTTCCCAATAGCAGCTCGGGAGTGAGGAGAATGCTGAGCATCCTTCACTTGTCTGGATACAGTGAGAAGTGCAGTCTGGCTGATGAGCTGGAGATTGTGGAAGAGGAAGGAGCAACACAAACATGCTTATTGTGAGCTGAATTCAAGTGCTCACACCAGGGTAACTTCTACTCCTGTGTATCCCTGTCCTCCCCATGCACACACTCCAGTGCAGAAGAGAGCTGAGCTCTCTCATCCAGAGGGTGCCCTGTTCTTCCCACTGGGCTGTTTTGCAGTTGCAGGCCAAGACAGGAATGCCAGGAATGTGAAATCCCGGCACACTGCCCTGTGTCCCCCCCCGGTCTGTCCCCCCCCGGCTGCCCCCCGCTTCCCTGGCCCGTCGCAAGAACAGGATATTCACCCGAGCTACGAGCGACATACACTCACACACGTCTTGTTATCAGGAAAAAACACTCAGTCAGCGTCTGGAATGGGCTCTAATTAACTGTGTGACCACCGGGGCTTCCCTGTGGGCCCGTGGGGAAAGCACTCGCTCGTGATGGGATACGGGCAAGTCGGCAGCAGGGGGTCAGATCTCCCAAGGCCACAAGCATGGCAAGGGCTGGAGGTGAGCATCAAGTGCCAGCACAGCCCTGCCATCACCCAGTGGTCCCTTTCCTCCTGCTCTCTCTCCTGGCGGAGCCACAGGATGGCAGGGAGAGCCCCTACAGAGCAAAGCATCCAGCCCCATTGCAAGGTTTCACCCCCTCCTTGCTGTGGTGAATTTGGGGTCCTAGGGCTGAGAGCTGCCCCCAGCCCCATGTCCCTGTGTTGGCCACCCTGAGTCATGTCAACGTGTCCCTGCTTCCAGCACAGGCTTTGCAAAGACGTCCTGTCTCAGGTAAACAGGATCTCGCCGCGCTGTGTGACCTTGTTTACCTCCCTGAAAGAATTTGGCTGGAATTTTTTTCTATTATTTTTTTTCTTCCTAAGGGCTGGTGAGTCACCCTGCAGAAATGTGTGCTGCTTTTCCACACTGACTCACCTCTCTGCCCACACTTCTGCCTTTCCCTCCTGCCCCCCAGCTCTGGGGCAGTCAAGAAGCCCCTGCTCAACTGGTGATGTAACCCAGGTACTGGTGCTGGTGCTGGTGCCAGTGGAGTGGCAGTGGCGTCTCTGCCACAGGAAACGCGGCCAAGCGTTTGGGCAGTCCCTGTGCCAAAACACAGGAAAAGCACCAAGAAATTACCCCGTGCATTGTCAACTCCAAAAACACCAAAGAAAACAAAACAAAGCAAAAAAAAAAAACCAAAAAAAAAAAAATTGTCCTCACTAGAACAATTGCTCAGAAGAATAGAGAAGAGAAAAAAAAAAAGAGGCCAATGGACCTGGCTCAGTGCCAGGACCCTTGTTTTCCTTTCCCAACACAATGTACATTAAATAATACTTCCTTCTCACAACAAGGCCCTCCTGGGCCCGTTTTTGTTCTTCTCCCCTGCTGTGTGGGGGTCGGTCAGTGCAAATGGCTGCCAGGAGCATCGGCACTTCAGGGCTGCTGCTCATCCCCACTGCCATGGATTGCCTGTTCCCAGCACTGCGGAGGAGTGAGGGCCCTGTGGTTGGGCTGCTCACCATCCCCTCAGCTTTCTCAGGGGCATCAGCAGGCCCTTGAGCACTTCTCCTGACCTCTCCCAGCCCCCAGCATGATGCAGGTTTAGCTGCTTTGCAGGATAACATATCCTCAAGGTAAGCTAGGCAGCTATCCCAAACCACTGCCATGTGTAACCACACTCAGCCTGCAAAGGCATCCATACAAACTGATCACAGCAGCCGTATCACACACACTGATTTATTGCCAGATTAAATATAACAGAATAAGAGAAAAATATACAATACACGGGGGATGAATGGCTTCATGACATTTCTTGCCAGGTTTCCAGACTGGGATGAGGGGAACCTGTGTTACTTGCACCGTGGCTCTTCAGTTCCCATTTGGCTTGTGGTCAGTTTTCTTTCATTTGAGATTTCTCTTCCCAATGACAGTGTCACTGGCACCCAACTGACTGTATTTAAATCTCTGCATTGCAGAAGAACCCAAGTAAAACTTACTTTGTTTATTCTAACTTCCTTCCCAAGAAATTTAACATCTGAGATACCATGCCTCTCGTTTGTTGGCAGTGTCAATCGACAGTCTCCAGTGGGCTGATCAGATCCATATCTCTTTTGTCCAATGATTATTGGGATTTCTGATTAAATAACAGGTGCAAGAAAGCAAGGAGTTGTCCTTCTTTAAATCAAACTGTGGCCTTTGTACAAAAAATGACATCACTTCAGCTGTATACGCTGAAGATTTCTTTCTTACATGAGGACACAGGCTGCTGGGCAAAATGGACCCAGTGGTTTTTGGGTGCTCCCTGACAGGACACGTCTCTGTTCCTGACAAGGCTCAACACTTAGTCAACATCTTGCTCAGCTGGCCAGCCTTGTCCTGGCACAAGGCAAGAGGGGCAGATGCTGCAGGAGAGCAGCAGGTGGCAGGTCTAGTAGGTATTTGGTGTACTTGCCCACTGACGCCCGAAGTTGAGCAAACTCATTTGTTTCAAGGATTGACTTTGTGCACTGACGTTCCTGAAGCAATCCAGAAAAGCCAGATCTAAGGTCCCACCTACCTGCATTGTCTGGGCTCAAACGTCAGTTCCTGCCTCTGAGTAAGGATCTGTGTTTTGGGTAATAACAAATGCTTTGTGAAGGTGAGATCTTCTTGGCACTGTTCTGGTCTGTTCTTCTCCCATCCAGAAGATGATCCTGTCCCCTGCTACAAGGGTGTATGTGGTCAGTCGCATCAGCAGTCTGGGTGCTGTCTCTTACCAACCTCTTGGTCAGTGAAGAATGATTTCTGAACAAATTTAACCATGTCAAAGAAGTGCTGGAGATGGGTTAGTGGGAGTTAGGAAGGAAACTGGGACAGAGCTGGAACACAGCATGCAGCCCTGCAGAAGTCTGAGTGTTCATACTGCCCCTATGTTTGCTGTGCCCTCCCAATCCGTGTGGTGGACATCAGTGGGATTCACCTTACAACAGATGTCTAAACACCAGCTCTGAAGTCTCAGCCAGCTGTCTCATCTCCCTCAATAGTCTACAGAGTGAGATGGGCATGTCCAGAAAAAGAATTTGATTCCCTGGATTAAATTTTTTAAGTTTGGGATGAATCATGCTGTGGCAGTGCTCAACGCTCTCTTTTGTCTAGAGAAGGAGACAAGGGCTGTTAGTGTTTGACTGCTTCATTTTCAGTCAGCTCAATTTAAGGTGCTTAATTTTTAGCTGGCAAATGCCAAGAACAGTGAATCCCACCTCAGGAGAACAATGTTCCAGTGTATGACAAGCAGCAGCAAGTCCAGGAACACAGCTCCTCTCTTGATTTATTTAACAGCTACAGTTATTGCTTAAACTTGATCATGGGAACCACTGTCTCAGCAAAATCCATCTTGCTCAACACAGGCAGAGTATGCCTTGTCCTCCAACAGTGCTGTCAAAGAATATATCCCTCAGGGACCTCAAAACATGTAGGAAAGAGTTGCTGGGACTAGCAACTTGCATCTGAGTGTGGGGTTTTCCCTCGGTCTGGCATGGCACTTGTTTTTATCAGCTGCCAAACCTTTGGCAACTCACCAGCTCCTGATAACGCAAGTAAAAACCTGGAAAAGACAAATCCAAACACTTAGGCCAAATTACTGTGTACATACAGGTGTCCTCATGCCTGGTGGGAACAACTAGGTTGTCCATATTTGCCTCTATGTTCAGGGCAGGCCCTGGACACCAGGTCTCAGTGACGAAGACCAGCACTGCTGGCAGATCTCCCTCCTGCCGGTGAGACCTTGGTGGAACCTTTTATCCAACAAATGTTTGTTGCTTGGCCTGCTCTGGTACGGGAGCAGATGCTGAAAGGTTGTTTGGCTAGCTGCTTAAACAAATCTCAGTGTTTTCTGCTAGACCAGGTGAAATCAAGGCTTTTCAGCTCCCTGATCCTTACAAGATCATCAAGCAGCATTCAGCAGCTCAGTTACTGCTGAATATTCAGCTTTGAGAGGGTCATTCTGGTCATAGCCCTAATAACAACTATGAATCCACATTTGAAATGGCTCTTGAAAGCACCAGACAACTACAGTACAAAAGGGGAATATTCAGGTCAGGCTGTGTATGTGCTCTTTAAACCATTTTTATTGTTCTTCAGGACTCAGACTTGGAGGCCTGGGTAGATAAGTGGTGGGCTTTGCTGGTCGTGGGACACCTCAGTGTGAGCCTGTTCAGGGCTCTGTCAGTGCCATGCCAACTCACCAAACCGAGATATTTTCAAGGTGACTATCAGAATGATCACCTCCCGTAGCAATCTGTCATGGGGAATATGTGCTAGTTTGACTGGGAAGGTCCACCCCTAGCTCTCTTTTCTCCCCCTCTTGCACCAGGTACACATCTGAGATGCGTGATGAAAACATGCCAAGTTCATCTGTATCACAGAAAGTGGGAAGCAATGGTGATGACATCAGCCATGGCTGAGTGCTGAGAAGTCATGTGAACATTTATAAAAGGAGATGTAAGACACTCCCCCATCTGTTTGGTATCTCCCAGCTCCCTTCACTCGGGTATAAGCCTCCTGCAGATGTTGCGAACCCCAGTAGTTCAATGATCCACCAGTGCATGACCCATTGCTGCTCTCTTCTTTCGTGAACAGAAGATGTTACTGTAGATAAAATTACTACTTAATGTTTTCATTACCATTTATTTTGTACATCCCCTTATAACAAACTACCAACTCTCAACACTAAGAGAGGGTCAATTTAGGTTAGATCTATGAGGTGGTGAAACACTGGCGAAAGTTGCCTAGCAAGGTGGTAGATGACATATCCTTGGAAACCTCCAAAGTTAGCTTGGACAGGTCTCTGAGCAGGCTGATCTACTTCAAGATGTCCCTGCTCATTGCAAGGGGGTTGGACTAGATGATATTTACAGGCCCCTTCCAACCCAAACCATTCTCGGATTCTATGAAAACCACTGGCCATGGTCGTGAGGAGCTGCAGCAATCTGGTTTGGGTGGAGGCACATGCATAGTGACAGCTTTACGCTGACACCTGTAACACTGATTGTCTACTTCTTTGTTATTTTTTACAAGTTATCCTACAAAGTAATTCTATTCATTGGTGACTTTCTTGACATGAACTTCCAGGAGTTACAATGACTAGTGATCCTACAGAGTTCTACATCTTTTAAGGGGGTTCGGTTACCCATTTGGCCAAACCGTACCAAGAACCGTCTTTCTATTGGGCTTTCCAAGTAGACGGTGCTGTACCTGTCAATCTTGCTGAAGCAACAGTTTTCCTCAGAAGCAAATCTACCTACGCTGTAATTTCAGGGTCTTCCTAAGAAAGGTTTTTCTGGAAATGCAGTGTAAGGCTGAATAATTTCAGATGGGAAGCGTAACTGTCTACTGAGAAAAACGGGAACATACACTTCATTTTAAGCCCATTGCAGAAAGAATTAGAAAGTCACGCGGATGCAAAGCTAATGTCATCCTCTAGATAGTAACTGCTGCATCTAGTACTGCTCAGCAATGTGCAAAAATAGAAGTAGACAGAAATCTACCCAGACAAAAGCCAAGATTTTTTTTCTGATGTCAATCAGGTGCCCAGATGTGGTTCCTGAGCTGTGAACATCCCGTTGGCCTGACTGCCCCAGCGACCCCTCCTCGCCCCCATTCTCCCAGACACCTGCAGTTTTCTTTGAAGCAGGGACATGGCAGGCATTTCCCAGAGACATGTCAGGACGCAGAAGGAAAAGCAGAGAGATGGATTCTATCTGTCAACTCACGATGAAATACAGTGACAGCCCCCCGAGTCCCAAAAGAAAGCTCAATTTTTTCTAGTTAAAAAAAGTGTTTGGCTCATTCCCTAGACCAGCTGCTTCCTACATAAGTAAGAGGCATGCACAGTGTACAGAAAAGAATATTTGACATTCCTAATCAATTAGATAAGGGGAAAAAACAGTCCATTTTCCTGTTCAAAATAAAATTATCGTGGTTACTTCAGATTTCAAGGGCATTTATCTTTCAGCTTCAGACAGAGGGGCACTGAGTAGACTGCAGGTTACTGACCCAGGGCTAGAGAATGACTAAGCTGCCAGCTGGAATGGAGGAGCCCAGGCTCAGCTCTAGTAGAGCACTGGGATAGGAACAGCTGTGTCAGTTGTCAGCCAAGTCAGGTGTGCCTTAGCAGAGCCAGGACTGTGCCAGGCCAGGAAAAACTGGCATCATGGGAGGAGGGAGTTAAAATACCTCAAACTAAATTGTTCAAGGGAAGCACTCCCAGATCTTGCCCACACACTCCCTGGCTTTGAAAACTTGTGTAAACATTTAACCAGGGAAATGCCAAGGAAATCAAGGTGAGAAAGAAGGTGGCTGAAATGGTTGTGAGAGAACATAGGCACCTTCCCAACCCGAGTTCAGCTCAGGATGTTTCAGTGGAAAAGGCACAACCTGAGATGTGTTGTGTATCTTTTACTCAAAGGCACAGGAGGCTCCAGGGCGCAGGGCAGGTGCCCGACACCACTGACAGCCCTGCAGCAGAGGCAAACAGAAAAGGTAAGGTGGCACGGTGCCCTCTCCTTGAAGACTACGTGTCTCTGGATCACCAGCAGCCTTTGAGGCCTCTCCACAGGCCAATGGAGAATGGATGAGTTCTTTGTGAGAACCGACTGTGATGTCTCCCAGTTCAGAGGAAAGCAGCAACCCCTTCGCACTGCCCTGGTGCAACCGGGGTTAGCAGGTGGGCTGCCGGTCCCTGGTATGGGATTTACCCCAAGCAATTACAGGCTTCCCCTGCAGTTCTTGGAGACTTCAGTCCTGGAC
Organism: Platysteira castanea; assembly: GCA_013397175.1. Lineage (NCBI taxonomy): Eukaryota > Metazoa > Chordata > Aves > Passeriformes > Platysteira > Platysteira castanea. The sequence goes on from VYXC01012880.1 coordinate 1,087,945, forward strand.
AGCTGTATCAGAAATCTCAGTTGCTGTGGCTTTACACTTGCAATACCAATCCTGTGTTCTTCCACTATTTGTCAGGACAGCATATTTCCCCAGGAAAAATATATACAAACTGGGCAACGAAGTGTCCGAGCCTACAAACCCCTGCCCAGACCCAGCGAAGCCCTCTGGAGGCTGCTTTCACACGTGGAATCTTGGGCCTGTAGTGCCACCTAATGAACAGGCGCAGCTCAGAGCCCACATGGATGCTGCTGTGTGCAGGGAAATCAGGCGAAGGCACTTGGTAGGGCACTTCGTTGCTCCCTAATGCCTTTCATTCCTCTCCTAGTGCTTCAAAAACGACCTATTTGATCCTCGCAACCCTGCTGTCAGGCAGCAGATAATAATTACCCTGTTCTGTGAACGAGTTGAGGAGCAGCTTTTTGCTGAGCCCAGATACACAAAACAAGTCCACAGCAGTTGAGTAACAAATGAGGGTTAACTCCTTTTTCCGTGTCGCTTTTGCAAATAGTGCTTCCAAGAGACAAGGCAAAGTGCTGACATGGTGCATTGTTGCAATTTGCACCCTTCTTCTGGGACTCACTGGCTTGTTCCCAGTGCACCAAGAGGACCCACCCAGGTGATGAGCCGTGAAGTCCAATCTTTCAGGAGGCAGAAGCTGGGTTCTGTTTGGTTCATGAGGACTGTGGTCAGGCATGAAGATCAGGAATAGCTCTCAAGGTACTAAAGGACATTCCCTCAGGAAGAAACCAGCTGGTGGTTGGTTTTTACATAGGACGTTTTCAAGGAAAACAAACGTTCCACACAAAGTGCAAGCTTCGTGCTGCTCACAGCAACTGCCTGCTCAGGTCCAGAGAGCAAGACACTGAGGTGCCTCCCAGGACTGCGTTCTGATTTCTGGCTTCTGCTGATATAAGGAGGCATCCCAAGGGACAAACCATCACCCAGAGCAGGGAACTGCCTTGAGGCAGCAGGCAGACAGCATAGGGAGTTCAGTCTCTCCCTGGAGCTTAGGAGTTAAGGCTGTTAAGTTAATTCTTCCTTCTCCATTTACCTTTTCTGTTGTGATCTCAGGTCAGGCACCCACCGGAGCGGAGGCACCTTTAAAGGTGCTGTCACGGAGCGCAGCATGTGTGTAAATGGCCGCTGTGTGGTCAAAGCCCTTGCCCAGAAATGGAGGGTCGGAGCTAAGTGTTGTCCTCAGCCTGGAGGGACTGTAACGCACTCTTTCCACCAGCCCAGTCTGCTCTACCCCACACAGCATGACATGGCAGGGCAGGGTTTAATATGGTAGGTCTGTAGCATGGGTGGAGAGCACCTCCCAGGTTCAGCATCCCAAGGGCATAACGCAGACGCGTCCTGGCATGAAGGCTGGGAGCCTGCTTCTGGCACCAAAGCAGCAGATCTGGCCACAAACACCAATCGTGTCCCAGCTGCACAGATGCTGAACCGTCAGCTAAGTGAGAAACAGGCTCTAGCCCCATAGCTGGTTTTTAAGTCTTCCAAAGTTATCAGAGTGCTTCAGGGGTGAAGGAAGTGAGCATTGCCACTCTGGCCCTTCACAAAGGAAGGAACAGGGGTCATACACTGTCTCACATAGTCCTCCATGAAAAGAAACATTTATAAGGCTGGATGCTCTACAAACAGGCGCTGCCAGGAGAAGATCATACATGAGAGTGGGAGTCTTTGGAAGTTTTAAGCAATGAACAGCTGAATAAGTTTCCACAGAGCATGTGGGAGCCAAGGCTTTTCAAAGACATATCATATGTCTAAAGATTGGCAGACTTTCACTAAAACAACAAAACTCAAATTAATTGAAACAACAAAACTCAATTTCATTGAAACCACAAAAATATTTTTCAAGAAAACAAACCACAAAAGCACTTATTTTCTCTTGCCCACCCACACTTCTAGTCTAGGTTTCACAGCAATGAAAATCCTACCACAGCTTCCTGTAGAGGAATTTATCTGAAATGTGTGTTTTGCGCACCAAACCAACATGGTTCACTCTTGCTGTGACAGCCAAAGTGGCCCAGAGAGAAGACAGACTGATCTCTAGCTAAGTGTTTATCTTGGAAAGCAGAGATCAGTGTTTCAGCACCTTCCCTAGAACATGTTTAGGTATTTTGCATGAGTCAGACACTGGATGACATGTACACACAGCCAGGTGTTGTGGTTGGGACACAAACCTTGTCTTGCCCAGGTAAAGGACCATGCCATAGCTGCTCCATGGCCCAGTGAACTCTGAATTTGTCTTGCACTAAGCAAGTGATTCAGTGGATGAATGTGTATTCCCCTTGCTCTGGAAAAGAAAATAATCTGGTGTTTGGGGGCAGTCTCCCAGAATGTGGGATTTTTATGGCTCTGAAGACAGAGGAGGGACAGGACCTTGATCATCAATACTACTGGGTTTGTGCAATAATTATTGAGCTATAACTTAAAAGGTAGGAAAACAAACTCTCTTCCAGCGGCATTTGCAAAAAGTGGTAGCTGCTATTTTTTTGCACTGATCCTGCTCTGGGAAGTAGCTGAGCTCTTCAAGGAAGTCTGGGAAGAAACACCTACCTGGAGGTTCCCAGACACACCCGGCTGTGAGACAAGGTGCAGAGGAAAACAGCTGCCCACCAGGTTGATCTAATATTAAAGGACAAGTGCCAGCTGTGTTGGATTGAGAGGGTCACGGTCTGGGATTATGGCTTGCCAACCCACTAAAATGGTCCTCTAGGGGCCTTAGATCTGCACCCAAGGCATGGCCATATTTAAAGAGAAGTGCTGGGTGCTCACATCTGAAAAGGATGGAAAGCTGAAGTTAACTGCTGTCCTGTATGCTGTGTAAGGGGTGGAGAAACCCCACGATGGGCAAAAAGTGGTTACAGATGGGGAAAAAAAATGACATAGAAAGTATTTTTCTTCATGACAGACCTCGATCAGAGCTCTCAGGGGGTCCTCTGCTTGGGCCAGATGATCTTTCCTCTACCCTTCAGGACTAGCTCCTTTGGTAAGGCTGGGGGACTTGCCCATTTGTTTTCCTTGTGTCCTCTGTGTAACACCTGGAGGCAGTGCACTACTTTGGGCTGGGGCTCCCTGGCCATCCAGCGTGGGGAAATCCTTGTGCTGGGAGCAGATCAGAGCCAGGTGAGGAACACACAGCAAGCACAGCTTTAATCACATTGTTCGCTGGCTGCCGGTGCCAAGGGCTCCGGGTAAGCCGAGAAGCTAACTGGCAGCAGGGGGCAGCTGCATTCCTTCCACGCGTTTTAAGAAAGCGACATTAAAAGTACTAATCGATGCAAGCATACCGACAGGGTAGTTCTTCTGCTGCCCTTGGGCTTGACTGCGCTGATACCCGGTGCATCCTGCGTGTGCCTTCCATGCTTCCATGGGGCAGCCGGGGCTGCTCCCCGGGGTGAGGGCAGCACCGGCTATGCCTGTTTACTGCTCTTTACTGCTGCCGTGTGTTAGGAGGCTGCCGGCCGAAACCACAGCGTGCAAATAAACTGGACCTGTGCTTGCAGGGCAGCAGGATGAGTGCCATCTACTGCTGATTAGACACGCAGCACCGCGGTGGGAGAGGCCGGTTCACCCCCCGGCTCAGCGATACCTTGCACCCGGCGTGGACAGTGCGGCTGCTCAGGGCTGCCAGCTCCGGGACATTACGGAGCCGTGGCAGCACCGTTCTCGCAGGCTGCCAGCGCTGGCTTCTGCTGCAAGGTCGTCTGTTGAAGCTTCACCAAGCAGCGTTTCTTTGGAGATGTGCTGGGTGGTTTTGAAGCTGTGCTGATCTTTGCTGCAGTCCTCTGGGGGAAGAAAAAAAAAATCTTTGGCAGGATTAGGCTTTGTAGAATATAAATGACCATTAATAAATTTTTAGTGTTAATGTAAGTGCTTGTATCAACTGGAGGCTGAAACGCTTAATCAGGCTAGCAGCAATTAAAATGGTAATTTTTTTTCTGTACTAGATTCTGCTTGCAATTTTTACTCAAGTAAAACTCTTTGAAGTTAATTGGAATTTTGATTAAAGCCTCCTGGATCTGGGTCTCTGAGTTTGTACTAAAGAAGGTTCAATATTTGCTTTGGTTTTCTGCACATGGAGTTCACTGCTATGTATTAGCGCGACTGTACAATTAGTGGTAACAAGAACAACTCCAATAAAGATTTCTGTAATCTAGTTCTTGATATACTTCAGAAAAGGTCTTTTATCACAGAATGGCTTTTAAAGTACTACTAAAATAGGCTGTAAGATCTAAAAACTTTGATTGATTAAATTGTTTGTCTTAATTATTTCCAGTCCCAACGAATGGCTTAGCAACATTCACTTAACGGTAATTCAGAACTTTGATGGGGTGGGAGGATGGGACATGTTCTTGCTCTTTGCCTTCAGCGCTCAGGTTTTGGTTGCCAGTGCAAAAGAAAAAAATTGAAATTATATTATAATTGAACATTATACTGAAGTTACATTATAACCATTAGTAGAATGAAAAGCAACTGTGGTGGAACAGCTTTCAAAGGTAACATTCTGCCCAAAATGTTGCAAAATAAACCCCGAGCAAGCACAAAACCCTGACCAGACTGCAGTGAGGCACTCCGTAGCATTTCATGACAAGTACTTCCAGGCAAAAGAGTGTTTTTCTGAAAGCTGTGGTACAACTGGTGCAAATATTGCTTAAACTTTGCTTTAGGTCAGTTGCTGGTGTGGGAAAGCAGAAGGAAAGAAGGGAATATCATGTGGAAATTATACTGATAATACCAAGCATGTGGGTTCTTACTACATATTTCTGTTTATAAGACGACTATTAGAGCTTGTGTTCAAAATGCAGGTCAATTTGTTTTTGAGAACTCCTTTGGTATCCGTTAACAAAATTAATATACATATGTATTCTTGACCTTAAGGAGGCATATGTTAAATAACGAGTTGTAAACATGCTGGACTAAGAAGTACACAAGTTTATCAATAATTGAAATAATAACTGAAAGTTTGTTGTGACTAGGAGATTTCTTTCTTTCTTTTATTTTGACCTAATGTGGTCATGGAAACACTGTTCCTTCCATTTTCCAGTCTGACACCTCAGCAAGCGGATTCAAATGTGAGGAAAAGGAATACAAGCAGATCCTTGCAATCCAGAGAAATGTTCTGATCTTCTTTTGTGTCTACTTTTTTCTGAAGGTCTTAATTTTCAGAAACAAAGAAAATTATACCTTAAATACTTTCCCTATTCCCTCTAAAACACAGACACAAAATATGAAAAATGAAGAATTAAAAAGAAAAAAGCTTTTATTATTATTGTTATTAATAAAAATTTGGAATATAGTATAAACACCTTGAATATTCAACAGCTGTGCTGTTGAAGTACCAAAACCCTGTTATAAACTGATAGTTCTGTCTAATGATTATCTGAAGGGCCACCATTCCCTGACAGTGGACTTTGAGTTCTTAGGTGGCTGCAGCAAGGGTGAGCACCCTGCCAGTTACCCAATCTGTGCCTGTGGACACAGCATGTTGTGTGCAGATGAACACTTGCAGACTAAACGACTGACATTAACACACTCTCATTGTATATTTGCCATTTCTACAGTAAGGTTTAGCCTGTCTCAGACTTTGCATGCAAACAGGACTCAGTGGCATTCAATCACAGCGGAGGAGCAACTGAGCACAGTTGTGGGAGAATAGATAGTTGCACATGTAGAAGTAAGACCCTGCTCTGATGTAAAAAGTTTCCTAGGAGACTTCAAAGAAAAAACCCTCAGTCTGTTGTTTGAAGCAGTGGTTGGGAAGCAAAAGCACATTTCTGCGTGCAGATTGGTGTGCAAGGGAGCCTAGATACCTGAATGCCTGCTCATGACGTCCCTGTTTTCTCATGCCTCACACAAGAAAGCCTTGGTCACCTCAAAGAGGCAGCCTGAGGTCCTGCTTGTTCCACGATGACTGACAGCCACATGTGTGCTACGTCCACAGAGCGCCTTTGTGGCCCAGAGGCACCCCCAGGACCCTGGACATCTCATCGGCCGGACTGACGCAGCTGGATCGACGCTGAAACCAGGACTGGCATCCCGTCAGCTGGACTGACACTGGAACCAGGACTGGTGATCCCGTTTTCTCTCCTTTCTCCCCTTTTTATATTTCTTTCTTTCTCTCTCTCTCTCCCCTGCTCCCCAATCCCCTCACCTCACCCCCCACCCACCCTTTAATTAATCTCTTTTCTCTTTTCCTTGTCATCTTACCCCTTTTTCCAAAACCCACTGACATGTGCTTATACAGTAGGTCAGGGACTAATATACCAATTTCCATGTCAAGTGTGTAATTTACTAGTAAAACTTTTTGATCGTTTGCGGGCCCTCAGGCTTTCGTCGTTGCTTTCCACCACGAGCACTGACGAACCTCGGGTGCTTCCTTCCCCTTAAAGGTGGGCCGTGGCAGGCACCCCGTGCTGAGGCACCTGCAGCGGGTGCCCGGGCAGAGGAACCACGCCGGGCTCCTGCCGCAGCGCTGCTCCCGCCTCCGCGCTCTGCCGCTCGCCGCTTCCCCAGTCGCCGCCGCCGGCACGCGACCGCCGGGGGCCGTGTTCCGCTGGAAAACGCCCGTAAATGCCACGGCTCGGCGGCCGCGGGCAGCGCTGCCTCACGGCTCTACCCCCGGCGGGCGGCGGGAGGGAGGCGGCGCGGCCGGGGCGGGAACCGCCTGAGGCGCCGCTCCCGCCTCCTTCGCTCCCTCCCTCACCCCCCGCTCCCGCCCCCTCGCGCGCGCGCCGGGGAAAACGTTGCGCAGGTTCTAAAGCGGCGGCGGGGGCGCGGCCGCGCGCGAGGGGGCGTGTGAGGGGCAGCGGCGGGGAACGGGCGCCACCGGCACAGCCTCGGCCCGCCGCCGTCGGCCCGCCCGCCGCATGGAGCTGTCGGCCATCGGCGAGCAGGCGTTCGCCGTGGAGAGCATCCGCAAGAAGCGCGTGCGGAAGGTGGGCAGCAGCGGAGCGGAGCGGAGCGGGGCGG
>VYXC01012880.1:1095022-1115424 GCA_013397175.1 Platysteira castanea
GTCCCGTGGCCCCGGCCCCTCACATCCGCGGTGGGGACACCGGCACCTGCCCGAGGCTGGCGGGCGGGGGACACAGGTGTTGCCCCTGAGGTGGTGCGGGGAGGAGGGGGGGATTGTCGCTGCCGGGGTTCAGCCTGTCTGCAGGATGATCGCTGGTGACACCAAACGGGAGATCCCAAACCGGAGAGGGTTTGGGAAGATTCCCGTGACTCAGTTTCCCCAGCCGTGAAAGCGCTCCCGTCCCTGCAGAGTGTTGCAAGGATTAACCTGTAAGCATGCAGTGTTTAGAGATCCTCCGGTGGAAAGTTCCTTATAGGGCAGTGTTTTCCAACCTTGGGAAGCTGATGAGCCCCCCAAAAGGAAAATGAAACCGGTTCTCTGCCTCAAGCACCCGTGCTTTCCTTGCTCTGCTCTCCTGTAAAGGTGTCTGTGGCTGCAGCAGTGGCTCTTGGAGAGTGGTCGTCCACATGCACAAAGGCCTTTGCCATACTTTGGGAAGTGCTTAACAAACGCCTCAGTTTAACATTAAATATTTTGATAGTTGTTCACATTGCTTGCAGAGCCCTTGAATGCAGTTTCCAATCACTACACTTTTTGTTTTTTTTTTAATCTTGTACTTAAAGTGGAAAAAAAAAAAAAAGGATAGCTCTGAACTTCAGCTGTGAGCTGCTGTTTGCTTGGGTCAAAAGGATGACTGCCTGTGATGGATGGAACAGAGTTTGGGTAGAGCATGTAGCAAATGGAAAGGAACATGCCAGAGGTGCTTCATAGGTTCTGAAATACTGTGTTTCTTCTCTCTGCTTAAAAAAAACCATTCATCTGACATTTGCTCCTGGCATACATCTCCTTCCTGCATTTATGTGTGCTGACTTCTTGTAGGTTTGCCTGTGAATGTGTGAATGGTTCAGTCTTGCTCTCTGGTTGGCTTTTAGTGTTCTGCCTGCAAGCCTTCTGCAAAGCTATGCTCCAAGCTGATGGTAGTACAAGCATGCTTAAACACCCCTGTGTGCCCATTTATTGGAGAAAAAGGTATAGTGAGTGTAGTTGAATGAGAAAGTGGCTATGTTTTGAAAATAAAGTGATGGGAAACAATCTTTTTGGTTGCAGAGTTCAGTCCCATTGATTGGTTGCATCTCGTACTGTAGCCCATATTTGGTTCCATAGTTCACCTGTTTTCTTCTGTCTTTTTCCACCCTCAGGGTCAAGTAGAATACCTGGTGAAGTGGAAAGGATGGCCCCCAAAGTAAGTTGTGTTTACTTGCCTGTTTTTTCTTTAATATTCCTTAATAGCTTGCACTGTGTCTCTGCAATTGAGCATTTCATTCATAATGGGTAATGGTTTGTCCCTCGTTTCAACAACAATATACAAAACCAAAGAGCCACAAACCAAACCCAAATCTGTTTGTGAATTGGCAGCTAAGGAATACAAACTGCATGCCAGTCTATTCTAACTGGTTTTTGCCACCACTGAAGTATTTCATTGAGATACTTTCTAGATACAAATGTTTTTAAATGCATTATGAGTTCAACAAAGAACCCAGATTCTTCTGAACCTGGAATGGTTCCTGCTTTTCTGAGTCAGCACCAAGAGGACCCCACTTTATTTTTAGAGCTGTCTGCAGTCTTTTAAAATAGAAGACATGTTGATGGTCTTCCTCTCCTACTGCTTCCCCTCTGCAATTCACCAACGGAAAGGGGCAATGTTTCAGATTTATTGATTGTAGCCAGATGCAGGTGATCTTTGTCCTTTGAAAATTACCGCCATGCCTCCATTTCCTTGTCTGAAAGCTCCTGTTATTCTGAGTGCCTTTTCAGCTTTTGCTTTGGTTGCTACATTGCAAAAAGGAAGAAAAGTTTGCTTTTTTTTCAGCATTGCTGTGCATTGTTTACAGACACTTCTCTCATTAAAATGCAGCTGCTTCTGAAGAAGAGCCACTGCTCTGTGCTTAAGCAGTCTGTAAAATGCTCTGAGATTAAAAGGATTAGGTAACTGGCGAATATTACTATGTCAGCTAGCAGTCTAGTAGAACAGCCTCCTGGCCAACCCATATGGGGCCCTGTCTTTGCTTTTCTGTTTGTGCCTGTGTGTGTACATACACAATGTGCGTGGGTACAGCAGTGTTACACACGCAGTCGCTCTGCGTGTTGCTAAGCAAAGGGAGCTGCTTGTTACAGGTTCATCCTCGCAGCCGCAAAGTGGGGCCCACCAGGATGGTTCTGACTGGCTGTACCTGGTGTCCAAGAAGCTGAAATGTGTTCTTGGGTGCCTAACTGTCGTGCCTAATCGTTATGATTATAGGCCATGTGTGAAGATGAGCAGCTTCCCCTCTCTGGTGATGGTGGGAGAGGGTGACTATTCTTGAGTGTTCTGCTGTCAGAGTGTAACCTTGTGCACTTGTTGAGCACCAGCTGCCATATAGTGTGGGTCACTTCTTGGACTGCTTTGGCCTGAAATAGCCAAGTCTTACTTAATCACTGATAGAGGGTGGGAAATGTATTTGGAGCTTGTGAGACCTCATCCCCTCTTGGCCAGAATACCAATGTTTATCCCATTCTCCTTTCAACAAACACATTGAAGTCCTTTTCTTGTAAAGTCCCTTGCCAAGAAGGTGGGCTGAGGCATGGCGTAATGTTTCTTGGACAGAGCAGACCTTATTCTTAACTGCTGCCTTTCTTTGTCCTGCACCTTGGAACTCTGAGGGAGATAGAAACGCTTTGGGGAATTTAAAGCACAGCTCCCCGGGGAGCAAGGTGGTGTCACGGTTCTCTTTTTCTGACGTATGGCATGTTCAAGCATCTTCCCTCTTCCCCCAAACTCCAAATCTGAAAACTGCTGGGTTTTTTTTCCTTACTCCTGCCCACCTCCACTTTAACTGTTCCCTCAATGGTTTGAATTACTTAAAGCCAAGATGCTCAGAGCACTGAAGTCACTTTCATCCCACTAACAGTCTCTGTTCCTTGTTTCTAAACATACATATGCCCGTGATGGCATGCAGCACCACAAGCTGTTTGTATCTTTGTGTCTGTTTCCCCATCCCACATCATTCCCTTCATTAGTTACCAACCTCGTTGCATTGCTCTTTGTAATCTCTGTACCTATTATCCCATCATTCCCATTGGAAGTATCATGGAAAGGAATAAAGATAGGTCAGTAGTTTACTGCTTTCACATGCAATTCATATTTCACTTTCCCCTCCCCCCCTCTTCTTAATAAAAAATTCTTATTCATGCCCTACATCTCAGATTTATGGATTGCACTGCTGGAGTCAGGGAATGGAGGAGTGACTATCTGATTCTAGCTACAAGCTTGTTTACAACTTGTGTTGGAGTTAAAAGGAGGGGGAAGAGGAGGAGTAGAAGGAGGGGGAAGGAAGATCATATGATCTGTGTTTTCCAGAGTGCCTGCTCTCTGCAGTTTGCTGCAGCCTGGGCTGTGTGTACCCATATATAAAGCTCTGTGTGCGCGCGCGCGTGGCAAACTCAACCATGTTTTTTTTATATGCAGTGTTTTGCCACTGCAGCGAAGCCAGAATCTGAACTGCAGAGAAAAAGGCAACACCCACCAGGGTGGTTTTTTTAAGCAAATCCCTTTTCTTCTCCTGCCTATGAAAAGCAATCCAATTACTTTTTTCCCCCCTTGTGGTGTTGTTTTTCTTAAATTTGTAGGATCAGTGCCAGAATCCCTGCAGCTGGGAGGAAACCTTCCTCTTTTCAAACAGTATCTTGGCTTTGACAGCTCACAGTCAGGTTGCTGCAGGAGGCGTGAGCAAAGGAGGGAGAGAGAGAGGGAGGGATCAGCTGGTTATGAAGACATGTCTGTTCTTAACTCTCCAATGTACAGTGCACCTTGGGATATCTGAATGTCATGTTTTTGTTTCTCTCTTTTGTAAAAGAATTGTATTTTCATTTCTAGAGCCATCCTCCAGTAACATTCCTGTATTACAGTACCTTTCTTCTCTCTAATGGAGAGATAAAAGGGAAAATTATTACCAAACCACCTCCCCTGTATTCCATGTATCCCGTGTCCTGACATGCAGCCTGTGCTTCATCCAGAAATGTAAACATCCTAAAATGCTTTCTTGCTGTTTAAAGGCACTGATACAAATGCACCCTTGTGCACCTGTGTGTGACTGCTCTCTGGTCCTCCTCCCCAGGGTCTGGGAGGAGCTCTCCTTCCAGGCCTGGATCTCATATTTCAGGAAAATTAGTGTTCTGAGGCAGTTGAGGATTCAGATTTACTTTCTTGCCTTAGAGTTTGTATGGTAGAGACATGATACCCAGCTTTTTGGGCAAGTGTGACCCCTAAGAAGTAAACATGCCGCAAGGACCACTTTGTGATTCTTTCAGCTTCCACAGTGGGAGCGTTTTGGCTGCTTCTCCCTAGTGTTAAATGCATCTGTGCTCTTTGGGAACCAGTTTTGGAGTTGCCTCCTAGGTGGGTTCAGTGCTTTCCTGAGCATCTGATTCCTGTCATAGCTGTCTGGCTGTCGAGGAGGGAGCTGGGGCAGCGAATGACACTGTTCCCAGGCTACTTCGGGAGCATGAAGCCCGTTCGGAGCAGTGTGGGTGGCCCGGCCCACAGTGCAGTGGGGGTATTTGTGTCGATGAGCTCCGCTCGATAGGAACAGCCTGTAGGGGGAGCCGAGCGGGAGGAGGAGGCGTTGGCAAGTGGCCATCAGCTTGCCTCCGGGCCCAGGTCTTAACGTGTTTGGTTGAACGGCATCAGCGGAAAAAAAAACTAAACTCTTAAATGAATCCTTTCAGCTTCAGTGATTAGAAGTAATTAACAATGCAGGTGAGAAACCGTACTTACTCTTTGAGCACTGTAAATTAAGAGAGACCTATTTTTCAGAAAGATGTATCAGACCATACCTCGTTGTTCCATGGGGTTTGTCGGATTTAAGGGAGTGCTGCAGATGAGACCTGTTTAGGCATGGAATTAAAAACAGTTTGTGAGTGTCTGCACAGGCTTTGCACACAGTGTGGAGGGGGCCCTGGGGAGGAAAGTTTTCCCTGTTTTTGTACAAAGAGCTGCTTGATGCTTGGCCCTGCCTGATTTGGGAAGGGGAGGTGGTGTCTGTGGGAAGCTGGGGAGGGAATGGCTGGGATTCCTCAGAGCTCTCGAAATGTTGTGGCAGGCCCCACTGACCCTTATGAAGACAGTATCCAGGGCTGCAGCACACTGGTAGCAGGCCTGCAGATAGAATGTTTCATTAAAATATTGTTTACTTTTTGTTCCTTATGTTTTTCTTCAGATACAGCACATGGGAGCCAGAGGATCATATCTTGGACCCTCGCCTGGTAGTGGCTTATGAAGAAAAGTAAGGGCACATGTTCTTTCTCTCCCTAGACACAGGAAAAGAAATGGTGTCTTTATTTCATTATATGCACGAAGTGACCCTTTTGTCCCTATCTCAAACAAAGATGAGATGTATAGCAATGAATCCTGCTTGATTTTTGTACCCTGGTGTTGACTGAGGTGGACGAGACAGGGTTAAAGCAGCTTTGATTGGCACTGTTCAGGAAATGAGGCCAAGAACAGGCAGCATTGAGCCAGAGAACAATCAGATTCAGGTTTTAATCAGGTCCAGAGCTGGACTGGAGTGATGTGAGGTGGGAAGTTTCTCTAACCCATCCTTGATTAGCTGCATCAGAGAAATTCCCCTATTGCAAGGTTTTCACTCCTACAGGAAGTAATCCTGGGATGTTTTCCAAGCTCGCACTGGTCACTGTTGGGTTTTAGTGAAGGAAATTGAGGGAGCTGTGCTGCAAAAGGTTGAAGTCCCAACTAGGTTTTATGCTGTGGTATTTAATACTCAGTTTGATTTGTATTCCTCTTTCACAGGGAAGAGAGAGACCGTGCATCAGGGTACAGGAAAAGAGGCCCCAAACCAAAGCGCCTCCTACTGCAGGTAGCCTCTTGCTCTTCTATGTATTTCTAGCTCCTTAGCTGCTGTGCTGCTCCTCTGCTGTCAGAGAGGTGGAAACTGTCTGTTTGCTGTTGCATGGACAAAATTGGAGGTAACAAGTTAACAACACAAAATCAGTGTTTATGCAGATGATTTTAACCTGTCAGCTGAAGAGCTAGCTAATTTGTTTTTTAAAAAGCAAAACAAAACAACAGCTCTTTCTCTCTGAACTAGGATTTTATAAAGTATGGGCCTGGGTAGTTGCATGTTACTTGGTTTGTGTGTTCTTTTAATTTCATGTTGAGCTTGGACTTTCCATCAAGTCAAAGGTAGCCTGCGGTTGGAAGTGGAGTTTCAGCATGCTTTGACTGTTGCCAAGCAAAGCAGCCAATCCTAGGAAGCAGATAGTAGGAAGAGCTTAGAAGGCAGTTGAAGAGGGGAGAGAAACGGTGTTGTAGAAGCACCACACCTTATCCTAGCTAATCTAGATGTTCAGAGACTGAACAAAGAATATTTTCCTGGTTCCCAGTGGGGAGCCCTGACTGCATGATCAGATGTCTGCTCTGACCCTTGCTGCGTTGGTGTCTTGGCAGCGGCTGTATGGCATGGACTTGAGGAGTGCCCACAAGGGAAAGGAGAAGCTCTGCTTCTCTCTTGCACGGAGGTTTGGAGGAGGAGACAGTAGCCTGCCAGGGGCCAAGACAGGGCAGGCAGAGTTCCCCGAGAAGACTGGGGGTGCAGTCCTGCCATTCTCTCTCCGGAAGCAACGCAAAAACCAGAAGTACCTACGACTGTCGAGGAAGAAGTTCCCCCGCATGGCCAGTCTGGAGAACCGAAACTGCAGGCATGAGTTCTTCCTGAATGATGCAGTGGGCCTAGAGGCCAGGCAGAGCCCTGACGACTGGGAGGCCACACAGCACACCAGCAAAGAAGGTAAGGCCAGTCACCGTTTGGTGAAGTTCTGGGGCATGTGAAGGATGTTCTGCATCCTTCCACCTCGGTTACATCCTCCTGGGATTGTGGTCTAGGTCAGGTCTAGAGCAGCCCTTGCTGGCCCATATTATGTCCCTCTTGTTTGCAGGTTTCTTTCATGTTTGAAGAGCACAGATTAATTGGGGTTTTTTTGGTCCTGTTGCCTCTCTGTAGTCTTATATCCCTGATGCCCCTCCCAGTGTTAGAAAACATGCAGAAGATACCGCAAGTTTTTCCCCCTCTTAAAATTTCCTCCTAGCAGAGGTGCCACACAAGTGTGACAGAGATGAACTCTGCCTCTGTCCACATTATCCACACGTGCTCAGACGGCTGCTTGGCTCAGAGGACTTTGGCTGGCAGTGGACAAGCTTGGACAGCAGCACTCCTCTCACAGTGCTGGTTTGAGAAGCATACAGGAATGCTGCTAGGAATGCACAGTGTACTCCCCTGCCCTCTCCTTCCCTTTCCACACCCCTCTAAAGCCACTTGCTATAGAGCTATGTGAAAGGGGGAGAGAGAGATGAAGTGAGGATGGTAACTCCTGCCTGATCTCACTGAGTAGGCAGCATGAGTGTAGGCATGGGAGATGTCCAAGCACATTTGGCATTTTGGGGAAGGATACCAGCATCTTGTGCAGGAGGGCTGTGGGATGTGTGTGTTGCTCTCAGTTACCAGGGAAACTCTATCCCTGCATTATTAGAGCTTCTGAAGGCGTAGCTTTCCTGAGGAGTGGAAAACCAGGGCTTGTGCTGCTTGTAGTAGCTAAGGGAATCCTGTTACTCCTTGCTAGGAGTAGCTGTTAGCCAGGCTGGATTAGGCAAGATCTTAGGGAGAGGACTGTGTTCTGGAAGTCAATGCTATTCCCTCTTTTCTGAGAGAGATTGGAATGGTGCTCAGAATCCAGGGAGGCAGCAGTGGGAGTAGCAGGAGGAACCCAGTGTTACATCCTGGCAGTGAGGAAGTATGTGGGGCTGTTCTCCTTGGAAGCGTGGGGCACTAAAGCACTTTTAGTGGGGATCAGAAGAGTGAGTGGCACTACAGAATTTTAAAACTGGTTTTGTTCTCCCCTTGACACATGGCCTGCTTGGAATCCCAGTTACTCTTAGGGAGAATTGGACTCTTTCTTGGGAGAAAGTAGACACTCCAGGTGTTTGAGACAGAAGCCAGGAAATACACTCTTAAGGGGCTCTCATTCTTTGCCCAGGCTGAGACAACAAGGTGTATAGTGGACAGGTAGAGTGACAGGGAGAGGATGTGTTTTCCTTCCTCTCTATTTATGTGGCAGTCTCTCAGGGCTGTGGGGTAGTAAGCCTTTGGGTGGCAGAGGGGCTAATAATTATTCTTACAGTGCGAAAGTGCAGGGGTGCTTGGGTTTCTTGTATGGAGCTGTCTGGGAGCAAAGGAGGCATATGAGAAAGAAGAGCAGCTTCTCCATGGGGCACTACTGAGGGATTTTGGAGAGAATCACGCCCAGGCTGCATTGCAGGTGCAGTACAAGGCAGATCCTCCATTTTGGCTCCCTTTGGCTCCCCTAGGAGTATCTAAAGCGTGTGTGTAAGAGATTTAATTTTTGCCTTTTCAGCAGGATAAGGCATTTAGAAGCAGGTGAGCCCAAACCAGGGTGAGTGTGCTTTGCTGTCACAGAACCAAGTTAGGGGCTGAGATGGGATGAGAGGTATTGGGGAATTGTGGATGGTTAGATGAACTTGGTGGTTTTACAGGGTCTTTTGACTTCTGCATAGGCTGCTCTGATACCACTGTGTATCTGGACACCTGATCCTCCATTTTCCCTTAGCCTCTGAGGGGAGGGCTTGCACATGTTCTTTCTTGCTCTGTACATGCAGATTCAGTACAGGCTGATTTCAAAGGGGACCCTTTTTCCATCCTTCCCTTCCCTCTCTTCTTCCTCCTTTCTTCTCCCTCACCTTCTCTGTTTCACTAACATGCTCTCATCTGCCTTTCTTTCTGCAGCAGATGTGGATGCCAGTCTCCCTTGGATCCCCACTGTGCCCCCCAGCGAAGTGACAGTGACAGACATCACAGCAAACTCCATTACCGTCACTTTCAGGGAAGCACAAGTGGCTGAGGGCTTCTTTCGAGACCGGAGCGTGTAGTTCTGAATATCTGTTTGCAGTGCTCCCCAAAACCAGTGCTTTTAGGGTGGGGCTAGGGAAGGGTTACGTTATCCCTTAAGGGAAAAAAAAAATCCAAAATGTCTCCTCTTAAAATGTTTACAGAGACCTTTTTTTTTCTCTCCTTTTTCCCCTTTCAGATACGCAAAAAAGGGCAGTGTAGAGGGTGTGTGTTTGTCATTGCTTTGTCCAGCTGAAAAACTGACAGCCCTTTCCCTGGCAAAGACTCCCCTCCTTGATGTGAAAGCAGCAAGCTGAACAATTCGCCTTTTATCCTGTCAAGTGGCAGCAGCTGCATTTGTGGGGAGAGGGCATGTGGAGGTGGAAAGAGAGCTGGATCTCTAGCCTGTCACCTTGTTCTGCAATTGATATCCCTTGGATAAAGATACATTTGCTCTTCCCACCTTCCTCCTCCCTCTCTTCCTGCAGCACTGAGGGCTGATGGATCCTACCTGTGTAGATAACTCCATCCTGTTAAGACTTTCTCTCCAGTGCTGTTTTCCCTGTGGCCTGCTGTCAGGATTTCAGAAGCATATTTGCCTGTCTGTGGTAAGTCAGTCTTTGAAGTATGGGTCCGTATAGACGGCAGAGCTTTCTCACTTTGATTGTTCGTCATGCGGAAAGACTGAAATGCATCTCTGAAATCCAAATTGGCAACATAAATTCAATTTGTCCTCATTAAAAGCTCGGAAAGCCAGCATAGTTGAGACATACCATTCTGTATATGCTAAACAGGATTTCCAGGCTTGGCTCTGCTGCATGAGGAATGTATTATGGAAAGTGGGGTCTTCTTACCCTTTGCCAAATTCAGTATTAGTAACAAATCCTGCCCTGAATCTGTGGTAATAAGTTGGTTGAAAACTGACTCCTCTCCCCTGGGAGGAGGGGCTAATAGGACAACTGAAGCATTGCCTGGCACTGCAGAGATATCCGAGATACTGGCATAGGCCCAGGACACGGGAATTGGACAGAACTGAGCTAGAAATGGACCTTGATTACCAGCAAATTCTGTTCTTGGATCCCATAGAGAGATCCAAGATAAACAACATGTGGGGAAGGCATGTATTAGATTTGAGGAGGGGAAAATTTCCTAATTCTTAGCAATGAGAATTCTTGGATTGTGCTGCCTGAATGATACTCTTCCATGGCTCCAGTCTCCTCACAGTATCTGTGATCCTGTACTACTTTACTGATAGGAACTTCCCCTTGGAAGGCTTAAAAATCTTTGCCAAGGAAAGCGGTCTGCATTTCAATAGACCTGCCTGATCTTGCACTTAAAAATGCCTTGTGCTGGATTGCCTGTGACACTTTGAGGTTTTTGAAGAATTGCTGTATTTTGAGTTGGTAGTTTAGCATAGCATCTGTTCTTGCACATGCATGTTCTCTTCCATTTTTAAAAGCAAATTTTATTTAAATAACTTAATTTTTTAAATATAGACCTTTTCCGATGGAAAGCAAGAAAAGTAAGGTAGAGTCTGAAGTGGGAACTGCAGGAGAGTGCTGCAGGGTAACATTGGCTACTGTCGTGATTACTGTCCCCAAATACTATGTTTCCTTTCTCCACCTCACCTGAAGCATCTCTTACCTGCTGTATTTATTCGAAATGAAGCTATGAGCCTTCTTAGCTCTGAGATGAAGACACCTGTGGAAATCCTTAATGTGTTTCTTTGAGGGGCTTGGCTACTGGCCTGCAGAATTTGAGAGATCTAGGGTTTCTGGTCCTCCAAACATCTACTTATTGTAAAGTGCTTGGACTAGCACTGTGGGTTTTTACTAGAAGTAGTTTTTACCTCATTTAGGATGTGGCAGCTCAGTATAGATTGAGGATTTTCCCTTCCATCTCTGAGCTGTTTGAGCAGGCCTGTCTTTCATGCCTGCTCAAACAGGCATGAAAATATCTTGAAAATAGCAATTTCAAGATTGCTGGGAAGATCTTGAATTTCTGGACTGACCTTTTGTCTCTCAAAGAAGTAAGATGGGAGTTTTATTATGGAAGAATCTGAGAGGGTGAGAAGTGGAAGCTGGGGGGGAATTATGTGGTGGGAGGAAGAGTGAGTGGGAAAGAAGCTTGCAATAGCTAGCAAGGGCAAGCTGATGAGCTAAGCATACAGGCGCAGGATGTTTGTTGAACGTGGGTGTCCAGAGAGAGGCTTCTGTGTCTGGAGTTGCACCCTTTTTTGCAGGATGTGGGGTCAGACGGTGTTGTTACCATCACCCACACACCCCCTCTTACTGACACCCGCCAAATATGCTGAATGCCTACGTCTCTCTTCTGTTGTGACCAGTGGACACACCTCATGGCCCAGTCCACTCTTGCAGGTTGGAGCAGGTCAGGTAGCGATGGTTGCAGAAGTGTAGCGTTTTAGCTTATTTCTAAAAAAAGCTTGAACTGCAGCTCATCCTGCTAAATCTTCGTGGCATTTATAGGATCTGATTTCTTTATTCTAATGCAGCAACTGCTGCCTTTGTAATGTCTTCATCTCAGTGTACAAATACACCAAAAAGAGCT
Organism: Platysteira castanea; assembly: GCA_013397175.1. Classification (NCBI taxonomy): domain Eukaryota; kingdom Metazoa; phylum Chordata; class Aves; order Passeriformes; genus Platysteira; species Platysteira castanea. The sequence continues at coordinate 1,106,545 of VYXC01012880.1, forward strand.
TCCTATCTACTAAGTTCCTGGCTTTGGCTGACATTGGAAGCAATATCAATCCTGCAGCAGGAAAGAGCTTGTCCTAATAAACTAGATTTCCATCCTCTGCTTTTCTCTCCACTCGCCAGCTGACACTTCTCAACACTTTGTTTTGGCACTTTTCTTTAAACATATTTTCTTTCTCTTGCAGTGGAGTTTTCAAAGACCTGTGGTGGTCTTTCAAAGAGGATCCACCCACAGCTCCATATCTTAATCATTTTTTTGGATCAGGCTATCTAGTGTTCTGCTGGTGACTAATCATCTTGCTACACGAAGTGTGGAACAAAGTACCTGGCTGCCATGCTGTTTTGTGTCACTGTAACCATAATGGGGTTAAGACACAACAAGCTGCATTGTGCGTGGGTTTGGAGCAGGGGGTGTGAAGAGGAGTTTGTGGTAGGAAACTAAGCAGTTACTTCATTGGCGTGGACTTTTTTTTTGACATTCATGAATTCTTGTTTATCTCAAAGATCTTTTCGAGAAGATTTTTCTCCTGATCTTTTAAAAATGTGGCTCTGTTCCACATTGTCTGCTGACATATCACTGTAAACTTCCTTGGTAGAGCTGGTCTTCAGGGACTTTAAATTTAGCTTTATTCCACCTCTGCAGGTGTAGAGAGGGCTTTACTAGTGATGGAAAGATAGGTTGTCTGGGTTTGTCTCTTCTCCCCAATACTGTCCATCTGCCAGTTCAACCCAAAACCTGACAATTGAACTGGGACCTCCTGTGCTAACATATCATGAAAATCAGATGCTGTGTTTGAATCTTTGTTAAGCATTCCGTTTGATTAGAAGAGCCAGAATAGCATCCAGCAGAAGCTGAGTTTAATAATTCTATTTGAAGCACAAGCCTAGAATAGAAATGGGCTAACTCTCCCATACCTTGTTTGGCTTCATGGCCATAAACAAGAAAAATAAACTTCAGCCAGTGGAAATTACTGAACTGTACACAAGAAACAACATTCTCAAAGAACTGCTCTAACAGTCATTCTTAGAACTGTTTCCATGTGAGAATTTATCAGCAGTGTTGGAGGACAAGTTTTTATTTCATAGATCTTGCAGTGAACTCACTGTATATGTGACAGAACTGAGGGGCTTCGTGAGACTGGGAAGCCTTTATTGTTAGCACTGTGTTTAAAAAAATATATGGAAAGGACTGCCTCTGTTCCTGAGTGATTATAAACTAGATGTTATTGCTCTGATATACAAGATGCCTTGGAACAGCAAGTTTTAACACGTGAATAGTGGCATTAAGTAGTCTCCTGCATGCTCCTTATTGTCTTGCATTTGCTTGGGGGCCCTTCTGCTTGTGAAATCAGACTAAGGTGATTCTTTTCTTTTTTTCTTTCTTTTTTTCCAAGCAAGACCAAGATATTATTGTGAGAACACCCAAAAGCAGTTCCATTTGCCAAAATAAGCCCAAATTTGTTAGTGAATTGACTCTTGTTTATGTCAGAGCTCAGACATAGAGAAGCTTATTGAGAAATGAATGGCTTTTTTTTTGTTGTTATTAGTGTTGTGAAACTGTCCAGAATTGTTCTTCTGGTGTTTTGTGACTGGATGTATAAAATTGTTTGTTCACCTCACAGGGGGTCCTTGGCCCCAGTACTGTTTCATGCTGTATGCCAGCTAGTGCTGCTTGATGATTTCACTGGAATAGAGAAAGGAGGCCTCACATAGGTCAAAAAATAGGCAGAGTAGCTCAGGCAAGGCCCTCCGTGGTCGCCACAACACTGCTGGGGTGCGGAAGACAGTGGGGGCTGTCAGCCACATCTATGTGTTAAGCAAAGCAAAGTCTACCACCACCTCTCCACATCTTCCTCTCCTCTCAAGCTTTGAGCTTTTGTTTTCAGAAGTAGGGAAAGTGCAAAAACCTCCTCTTCTAAAGCTAATTGGTATCTACCCATGTTCTGTTCCTCCCTGGCTTACCTGCAGGCTAGGAAGAAGAGGGCAGTGGGCCTTTCTGGGAAAATAATAGGGACAAATTCTGGTCGGGGAACGGAGGGACAGAGTTGCCTCAGAGCTGCTCTCACTAGGTGGTTGAGGAGACGCCTTTGGGTGAGCTGGAAGTTGAGAGAGAAGGTGTGTTATAAACAAAGAGCTTGTAGTGAAACTGATCCCTTGCATCTGTGAGTGGAGTTCTGAATGGGCCCTGCAGAGAGGTGAGTGCTGCATTTATGTATCAGTCTTCTGCCATTTGGGAATGCAAGGGAGGTGTGTACGTTGACAATTTGCACAGGGTAATTTCTACATGAAAATGTAGAGCATTGGAACATGTTGCTTTTGCCATGCCTGTTGTAAAGGTTTTCCCCAAGGGCATGATAAACTTGTTTTGAGATAATAGCTTATGATCAACAGGCCACGTTGTCCTGTGCCTGAACTTACTGTCCTCACAGAGAAAGTGTGAGCTTCTGGGTGTCAATCCATCTGGATTTCATGCACAAAGCTGGTCAAGATAGGAAGGCTTATAAAACAGCCCCAGAACAATTGGAAGGAGAGGGAAGCAATCACTTAAAATGGAATTCAAAACCCTTCAAATCCTTTCCTGTAACTAGCACGTGCTGTAGAGATGACCCTTTTTCTCTTCCACCTCTTTCGTCCTTAAGTTCTTGAAGTACAGTGGCTGTGCAGAGAGCAGGCGGGAGATGATCCCTAATTAACTGGGAGTGGTAGAGGCCCAGGGCTCCATGGGAGAATTTGGGGCTGCAGTGGATTGCTACAAAGCTGGGATGGGGCAGACTTGCTGCTGAGATTGCCTCATCTGCTGTGGGCTGCCCTGCAATAATGTCAGGGGTTCTTCTCTGGGAGCGCCAGTTGGATGTTGAATGGGAGAACTCCTAAGACTGTTTGGAACCTCCATCACAGCTTATCTCATTACTGAGGTAGCAAAGTTTTGGCTGGGAGGGGGATTTTGGAGGAGGAGGAGGTGGAAAATCTTTTTTTATTATTATTGTTGTTTTTTAACCAGAAAATGTAGTGTCAGCACAAAGAAGCTTTTTGCAAATCTGTCAAAATGTTAAGCAGCTTTTTTTTGCTTTTAAATCTGAAGTATGTTTTGAAGCACTTTGGAAATGCAAAGCACTAGGAGTGCTAAGTACTCCTTATCGTCTGTCTAAAAGTGGCATTTGAAAAGCAAAAGATGTATCTGTTTCAGGCCGCTGGCTGCTCCTTATCATTTTTCCAGAGCTGCCACCCAGCCCTTTGCCTCCCTCCCATGGCTGGAGGAGGGGAGTGTACTCCACCATGCCAGGAGCAGAGGGCTCCCTAAGGGAGGAGACCTGCTAAATCCCTCGCTTGCCTTTGGGGTGCAGGTTGGCTTCCTCCCTCCCCACCTCCTTTGATTGAGGAAAGGGAAAAATGAAGTTGAGTTTCAGTTTGAGTGGTCCTAGTCTGGAACTATGACCGTTTCTTCCAGCTCCGGAGACATCTTTATAGAGTTTCCTGTCTGAAAAATTGCACCTTATTAGCTTAATTGAGGAACGAGGAGATGTCTGTCCTTCTGCAGGGAGTGGGGAGAGGAAGGGAGGGTGAAGCAGGAGCTGTCTTCAGTAGCTGCTGGATTTTTCCAGAGGCCGTTTCCTCACCTCATCTCCAAGAGAACAGCAACAAAAGAGCTGAAATAATTTAGATGAAGCTTTTGTTCTGTGTATTTCAAGAACCTTTTGAGCAAGCTAAGGGGAGAGGACCCTTTTCCCTCACCTAGTCAGCTCTACAGTGTGGGGGTCAACACCCCAGTTCTCTCACTGGGTTTTCAGCACCAATCTTTTCCCTCAGCATACGCACATCATTGGAACTCTTTTGCACACTGGCTCATCTAATTTGGTGTGCTCCCTTTCTGTTGCAGGGGGAAGATGGGGGACAATGGGGTCAGTTAGAGGGAAGGGTCCCCGATTATTTTTGTTCCTGTCTCTTCAGTTGTTGCTGTTGTTCCCATCAGCACGCTAGAGTATTGGAGTCTTTGCACACAGAAAGCTTCCTTTTGCACAGAATGAGCTTCTAGCTTTTGTACAGACTAATTGAATGTATTTGGGGAGGGGGGGGAAATAGGGAGTAAACCAATTCCAAACAAACCAATCAGAGTATAATGCCTTTTCTGAGCGAGTATGTGCTGTAAAAGGAGATTGTAATAGCAAAGGGAGGGCAGGCTCAAGTATAATTTGACACAAAGTGTGGTTTTATTTTTGTACTGATATGGATAAGAGACTGTACAGCATCTATTTATTTAGATGATTTATGTGGTAAATGTTGCAAACAAAATTATTAAAATATTAAATATGAGAACTGACATTTACCTCATGGTATGTTTGTGTGGTCATTTACCCCCCCTTGCTTTAATTCTACAGCTGAATTATTTTCCAACAGTCACTTCTATTGGTGTATAAACATTCAGTGCAGCTGGAAAAAGAATGGAAGATGTGCATGCGTGTGTGAGGAGGATCAGTAAAGAAGGATCGATGAAGAATGGAGCCTGAAAAAGGCTGTTTCTGACATTACTGTGATTGGAGGAGGTCAAGTTTTTATTAATTTTTAACCCACTGGGTAAATTAGTACAGGAGTGACCTGGGATGATTGGTCTTTGATGGATTACAGTTTGAAGAGGAGAACACCGATGGCAGGGTGGCTGCTGCTCTGGGTTTAGGGAGTTCTCTACATCCTTGCACAAGGCTGCAGTGCCAGAACAGCTCTACCGGCACCAGGAGAGTGCTGGTGTGCTCCATATCCTGCATCTCATGGCAATGGAGAAAGTCTGAGGTGAGGCCTGGGCTGCCAGGCATGCACAGCAGTGCTTGCCAGCAGGAAAGCAGCTCTCCGCCAAGCCAAAGCCTCCAATGGGTTGGCCAGCAAGGCTTCCAGGGACCTCTTCAGGAGCACTACTGCTCCTGGGTACATTTTGGCCCCTGGTTCAAGCCACGGCTTAGCCAAGGAGCCTGAGTCCTGGAACTGCTGATACTCCATGGAGAAAATCCCAAATGTTTAGTCCACTTGGGTGGCTGGCTTGCTCCCTCGAGGTGTGTCCCACTCCATCCCCTGTGGAGGGGGAGGCCAGGTGTTTATCAAGGTACCTGGGCAAGAGAATGGGGCTGTCTGAGATGCTTCTAGTAGATGTAATGTGGGGGTGAGCCCTGCACCTGAACACAGCTATGGCATCAATCACAAAAGCATGTGGAGCAAAAGCAGAGGGGGATGCCTGAGTCAGTCATGGCTCAAGGCAGCATGGTTAGCATGGTCTTGCCTGTGTTACCAAAGCACCATCAGCATGCTTGCCTTGAGCCAGGGAAGCTGGAGTTGAGTGATGGCATCAGAGCAGGACTCCAGCCAGCCACTTACTTTCTGGCAGCAGCTAGCAAGTCAGGTGAAGCTGTAAGAAACTGCAGTGCAGAGTTACGGGAAAGCCTGCTCTGGAGATTGTGTCTTCCTACCTCTGCCAATGCTGCAGAGGCTGGCTGGTGCTAGAAACAGCTTGTCCTTTTGCATGCATGTGTTGGCTGGATTAAAGGTTAATCTGGGCAGTCCTCCTTTTTTTTAATAATCTGTTGCTATGCCGCCCTTCTGCTCCATGCAGCGCAGCCGACCTGCCTTGCACAGCTCTCCCCATCAGATGCCTGAGAACAAGGGCACTCGGCGAAAGGGGAAACCACACGGTTTGAGCAGTTCAGTGTTCTCCGAGAAGCACAGTGTGAAATGCAGCCTGTGTGACCTCTGCGATGGCAGTCACTTCCTGTCTGTTCAGTGCCACACAACTTCCCTGCTCTTGTTCCTTCTCTTCACAGCATTTTGCTTGCCAAGCAACTGCTTTTGAATCAAGAATGCAAGAAAGCTGGGGGACTTGTGTAATCATCCTGATCCAGCGGCAGCCTGGGCAGCTAGGCCTGCTTTGGGAACTCCTAGGCAGGCCCCAGGGATATCATAGCATCCCACTGCTGTAGGCACAGCACAAACCCCACAGGCCTTCTCTCTCCGCTACATCAAAAAGCAAGTGGGCTGGAGGGCTGGTTGTTCTGGCCACTGCTTGGGCCATGCTGAGCCACCCATACCTGGTGCACAGGGAGTTACGTGGTCAGCTCCTGGGGAATCTGCCTTTGCTTGTGTGTATTTCAGAGCTGCAGCAGGGAAATTCCAGTACACATTGACCTGTATGCCCGTAGTGCCAAGGGTTTGCTTGGAAATGTACCCTGCATTGGCTTGAGGGGCTGGGTTGTATGCAGCTGTTCCTAGTGTAGGTGAGGGAGTGACCATTTGCTTTCCAAAATTTGCTGCTCCTGAGAGTGACGTCCCTGGAGCAAAGAGCAGCAGAGTCAGCTGATGAACCCTTGGAGCTGTCTGGAGGTAAGTGCTGCTACTCCTGACAGGTCCACAGAAAATGAGCTTGGAGGCAGCTACTGACTTTGAGCAGGTGAGTTTCCCATGATCAAGTGCCGTTTCAAAAATACATAAAAATGTTCCCACACCTGCTGCTGTCCCCCTGTGCCCGTACACCACTGGCCAGGGGTTTTGATGTGAAAGATCTTGTTGCTCTCTCAAAGCTTATTGCTTCCAGGCACTGAATTTCTGGTGCTAGCAAGAAGTGCTACAGTGTATCCCATGGCACCAAGGTCTTGCAGGCAGCGAGTTGCCAGAAAAATATTTTATTTCAGTGTCTGTAGTGAACAATAGCTGTTCCAGGAGGGCTGTCTTCCAGGTGGGTTGGGTTTTTTTTTAAAGCGTTTTACTGGAATTGTGAATGAAACAAAGGAAATGCCCAACAATGCCCTGAACAGCTGGATATTCTGCTACTATTTTGCTTTGTGAAAGTAAAAGTTAGATGAAAGTGTTAGGTGATACCTGTGCAATGTCAGCTCACAGTGATTTGAGCAGTCGGTGTGGTTGGAAAGAAGGTTCTGCTAACAGAGGGAGGAGAAAATAACTAGAAAGAGTACACACAGCTCTCTGAAAAGCTGCTGCCCCTTCTGGTCCATGGATCAGGGTGCCTTGTGCTCCTGTCCTGAGGCGGGGTGTGCTGTTCATGACCCCCACATCTTTTTTGGGACAAGGCCACCAGGCTTGGCTGCTGCACATGTTTGTGTAGCCATATAGGGACTTTTCCCCATTTTGATTTAAGGCTGCCTGTTTTTGAGGGTGGATGATATTGCTGTTTGAAAGTTCAGTTACTTGACACTCAGCTACAAATGTAAAAGCAGTTGTTTAAACAAAATGAACAGTAACAAACCCTAATTTAAATGTGGGTGGTGTTAATGAACATTTGATGTGCAAAGTTAAAAAAGTGAAAAGCAAAATGCGATGGGTGTGACGGACTTGTTCTTTTGAAGTCATCTTCACACATATGAAGAACTGAGATTAAAAAAAGGTGGTGTCGAGGGAAAAGGGGCAGTCCAGAAAGACTTGACCCACTCTAGGTGGGAGTCTTGGGCTTTTGTTTTTGCCTGCCCTGTGATGCCAAACACATGAGAAAGGACCTTATAGAGCCTGTTCTCAAAGTGGGGGATATGACCTAAATGCAGAATTATCACTGATGAAGCACACTGTGATTCAGTCCCTGACCACAGAAACACCTCTTTCTCCGAACTGTTCACATGTCCTGAACCAGGGTCCATGTGATTGTCTCCATCAGCATTCTGCAACCTCTCCATTAACCCCCCCTTCAAATGGGGACATGGCGGTGGGGAGCACATCCTCTCCTGAGTCACTTTTCCTCTGGGCAGAGAACTTGTGTTGGCTGCGGTATTTCAGCTGCTAAGGTGAAAAAGAACAAAACACTGACAGATCTTGCCTGAATCACAGGCAGTGAGGAAAACATTTTTTTTTCCTACCTGCCTGCCTTGTATTTGGGAAATCCATCCCTGGTAGTACTGGTATTATAGCCATAATATAGCCATTTCCAGAATACTCTCCTTCTGGGTGAAATCCAGCAAGAGGTGGAAAGGGAAAAGGAAGATGAGTGCAAATGGAAAAAGGGTTAGCGAGGGCCACAGGGGCTGTGAGGGGTCCCTGCCAGGCCAGCTGAGGAGCTGGTAGCAGAGGGATTCCAGTGCTCTGCCGGTACCTTGCTGCTCACGGTGGGCTGAGAAAGAGCAGCAAATGCAGGACAACCATCGCTTATAACCCTCAGCACAGCTCCCACTTTTTCCACAGGGTATCTGAAATGCACAGCCTCCTCCCCCAAAAACCAGGTGAAAAAGCAGAACAGGCCAGATAAGGTCTTCTAGGTAAACGAGGACTCTGACTTCCACACAAAAACAAGTGCACGGCCGTGAGCTTCCATTTTTAATCATAGAGAATATTTTTACTGAGATTTTTGTCTTTTTGGCACCTGCACAAGTGTGTAAAGTATGCTACAAATTTTTTAGGGGTTTGCAGTCAGGGGAGGGAATAGTCAGGGCAGGGAATTCCTCTAAGTGACTTAACATTTTTCTGGTTTCTTTACAGGTTTACATAGCATGGCTGGCCTATTTACCTTGTGGTACCTTATACTGGCTCCAAAATTGTACCTTATAGTGGCACACACTCATGCCAGCTGAACGGAATAAAGAAAAAAAACTACAAAAAAACCTAAGAAAATATTTAAGCGCCTTTATTGGTAGTTTTTGCCTTGGTACGTGCTTCAAGGCTGCCTGCTTCCCCGCTGGCGAGAGGGGGTGACAGTGCATCTGCAGCGGGAGAAGACGACGCTGCCGCCATTGTTTTAAGTAAAAAAAAAAATGGGCCCGTTCGGGCGGGAAGAGGCAATATCGCCGCCATGCCGGGAATCTGCCCGGGCGGGATTCGCTTCCCTCCCCTCCCTCCTCTTCCCGCTGCGCCGCCGTCCCGCGGCCCTGGAGACCCGGGCCCCCCCGTCCCCACGCCCCGCCCGCGG
>VYXC01012880.1:1115450-1136600 GCA_013397175.1 Platysteira castanea
TCTCCCCCGTGTGTTGCAGGGGCGCATCGAGTACCTGGTGAAATGGAAAGGCTGGGCCATCAAGTGAGTGTATCCCGCCCGGGCTGCCGGGATGAGGGGCACGGGATGGGGCAGAATGGGATGGAGGGGGAGGTATCTGTGTGTGCGGCTGCGGGGGCATTTGGGCGCTAACCGCTTGGCTTGTCCCCTCCGCTGCTCCCGCCCCGGCAGGTACAGCACCTGGGAACCCGAGGAGAACATCCTGGACTCCCGCCTCATCGCCGCCTTCGAGCAGAAGTGAGTGTTCATCCCCCACCCTGGGCTGGGGGGGCTGCAGCAGCAGGTTTGGCTTTGGGTGGGCGAGCGGGAAACTGTGTCCAGGCTCTCTCTTTTCTTTTCTTTTCTTTTTTTTTTTAAAATTTCTTTTTTTATTTTTTTCTTTTAATACGTGTATGCTTCTTTCTTCCTTTGGGAAAAGTTTTAACTTCTTGACAAATTTGATTCCCTAAAGGGAACGAGAGCGTGAGCTGTATGGGCCCAAGAAGAGAGGACCCAAACCTAAAACTTTTCTACTGAAGGTAACTCTTATTTAAATAACTTAGGCCTAGCAAAAAAGTCTCTCAAACCTTGCTGGTGCATGCCCTTGGAAGGACTGGACTTTCAAGTGACTTGTGCCTGATGCCTGGCTCTGGGAGCGCGGGGAAAACCCGACAGGAAAGGGGGGGTGGGCAGAGGCGCAGAAGCGTGTGAGGGGAGAGCGCGTGTGCGTGCGACGGGTGCCTCAGCAGGACGGTCAGCACACGCAGATGTGCGTGGTGAGCCTGCAGTCTCTTTTTCCAATATCTTCTCCTTCTCGTGGCCTTCTGTTGCCGCAGTGGAGAGCTAGCCAGTCCTGTTCCCTCTTCCTTCAGCAGGCTGTTCCATCCGACCCGTGCCCTGCAACTTAGCAGCACTCTGAGCGGTCAGACAGCTGAGGTGGGAATCCCGCTGCCACTTGTGCTCCTCTGATTGCGTTTAAGGATGTAGGTGCTCCACGGGAGTTTTATGAAGGGTTCATGCTTTGATCTGTAAACTGCAGGCTTGTTTTGCTTTTGCGAAGGGTGGGGGGGTGAGTGGGAGGAGGAGGAGTGTGATGGCAGCTGAAGTTTCCAGTTCCCCTCTGATAGACTCAGCATCTCTGCAAGATGTCATAGCATTTCTGCTTGCTTACAGTGAAGAGCAAGGATGGTAGTCCCTAGTGCAGGTCCTATTGACCTGTATTTTTACCTTCTTTTTTTTAAATTAAGAACTCCGGTAGCTGTGTGACTGTTATGTGAGCTCTGAATTTATTCGTTCACAGACAAAATGCCTTATTCTTGCCTCCTCTTCCTCTCCAGCTGTCACAATCTCAGGCTTCAAATGAGCATAGAAAGAACACACTTTGTACAGTTCAGACAGATGAGCAAGTCCACAGTTCCGCTGGTTTTATTCTGATACGAAGCCCTGGAACAGCCAGCATGGACCATGTAGTAAGGCATCACTATCACCAAGTCATCCTGTGGCTTTGGGCAAGTCACTTAGGCTTTGTGCGTGTTTCCCCATCTGTGAAACAGGTTAATACTTCCCTTTGCCTGGCAGCAGTAGGAGCTTTACTCAAGTCAGCACAGCACTTTTAACTGCATGAGCACCGGAAAGCGCAGTGAGGGGTAGGGTGTCACCTCTTCTCTGCTTTGAGATGGCATAATGAAGCACACAGAAGAAGAAATGCAGGAACAGGCGTATTCTGATGCTCTGCGTGAAACCCAGGGGACTGTGGTAATCCTTGGGAAGTCCTGCTGATGGAACTGTCCTCCCTCGTTGCTTGTTTTTGTGCTAACAGTGTTCTGTATCTGTAGCCTGAGAATTACAAACATATCTGATATGTACTACCTCTTCTGCTGTGTTCAGGGAAACCAGGCTAGTTGGCTTTCCTCTTTCTGGCAGTCATGCATTAAATGTAACCCTTGTGTTTAGATTTCGAACAAGGCAAAGGAACACTTGAAGGGAAAACCACCAGCTTGAAATAGTTCTCTGCCTGCATTAAAAAATACTGGTATTTGTAACACCTGACACTGTTCAGAGCTGTAGAGAGGTGACTGTGCTATGTGTAATCAGTTTCTTTTATTTTTGATTCTGAATGTGATATGGCCATATCTATTGCCATATCACTCATTTAAAAAACCAAAACCAACCCCTGAACTCAAAACCTACTCATTGCTTCTCTTTTCTCCTTACCCTTTAAAACCCCCTAAACTTAATGTGAATTATTCAGCAGCATCCTTTGAATCACGTCCATGACACGTTTCTGTGGCACATCTTCCTTCTGCCAGCTCCTCAGACGGTAATGAAAACCTGTAGGTTTGCAGAGCTGGCTCGGTACTTTGTAGAAGATGAATTGTGGTAGGGAACAAGATCAGCTCTCCTGAAGGCTGGTGCCACGTTGTGAGAGCTTACCCTTGGTTTGCACCTCTGGGAAACAGAGCTAGTGGAACTGTTGGTGCTCTAACTTGTTGTTCCTCTGTGACTTTGGATCCTACCCTAAAAATAACACCTCAGACCAGGCAGCGAGAAGCAGCTCTGTCTCAGCTAGCCCCACCTGAAATTGTTTGAGCTCTGTTCAGGCAAACCACAATCAACACAGCTGTGGCAAGAGTTGTGACAGAGATGGCGAGATGGTTTGCAACTCAGTTCTTCTGACCCCCAAAGATGCACATTTGACCTCTTTCAGCCCTGCAGCACTGGTGCTGCTGCTGTGAGAGGAGTGGGATTGGGTTCTGCCTCTTGCATTACTAACAGTATTTTCAGTTCTTTCAGCTGCAGAATCTCTTGCAAGTGAGAATTTCGGAAGCAGGGGAAGAAATTTGATTCTTGTAACCCAGAGGGAGTAGTTGGAGTTGGCAGTTAGAACAATATTCTTTTTGATCTGTTTACTGGACAGATTAGGCCTGGATGCAGTGATGTTTAAGCAGAAATCTGGCCTAGGACTGCTTTGATAGACTAGTCTGCCTTTGACTTGGTGGCTTGATAGGATTTTTTGTGTGTATCAGTGCTTAAACGTAGACTTCTGAGTCTCCAGAATGGCATCAAATAAGTGCCCTGATAGGCCACTCAGTCCCTTGGCTTGTGTGGGTGTTTTAGCTTGCAGTTGGGACTAGGTTTATCCTGGGCTTAGTTCTCAAAAGTTGCAGATAGGCACCCAGGGGGATTTACAGAAAGCATTCCATCAGGTTAGTGGCCCACGCCTTTGGAAAAGCTTTGAAAAGCTGCATCTTTGACCACCTGCTGCCTTTGTAAGCCAGGCTCCTGTTTCTGAGAGCTGTCTAACACTTGCCCTTTCGATCAGACTGCAGAGGCAAATCACAGTCCAGGCTTTGTAATATCACTATCAAGATGGCTGGTGTTGAAAGCAACCCCTGCAAACTTCAACTGCAAAGTTTTGGGCAGGATATGGGTCTTTATCCTTTGCATGCTAGGGGCAAACTTTCCCACAGCTGAGATCAGGCCTGGTGGGAGGCTGTAATTCTTGGGAGGCTGCTGGTGTGCTTCAGCCTTGTGCTGAGCGGATGGGAGGCAAAGTCCTTGGTCTGAAACAGGCAGCGCTGTATGTAAGGCTCTTACCTTGTTTCTTAGGTGTCTGTCAGAAATTGTCCGTGAGGACAGGCCCTTCAGCGTGGATGCTGCTGTGAGGTTAGGAAGTGACACAGCACATGCTGTAGTGATCTTCCTCTTTTTCTCCTGCTCGATTTGCTCTTTTTATTTCTCTTTTTTCCTTAGTCACTCTGCTGTGTGGAATGCAAACCTCACAAACTCATCTAATAAAGTCTAGCTAGTGCTATTCAGAGACAGAGCCTGATCTGCAAGCTCAGTGGGTGGCTGGCAAAGACTCCTAGTCAGCGTGGCCATAAATACTAAGGTGACAGGAGTGAAGAAGGTTAATGGGAAACAAGAAGTAAGGGAGAACAAGAGTAAAGGGATTCTTAGTAGGAAGAGTGGGGGAAGAAGGGGCTGAGCAGCGTGGTGCTCTGTCATTTTGCCCTTTCATGAACTCCAGAGTTGGAATTGGGTTTCTTTTGATCTCCTCCCTGTTCGTAAATTATCCCTGAGTAATTTGAAAACAGACCGTTCCCCTTTTGTAGCATTTTGTTCCCAATCCAGAGGGAAACTTTAGTTTATGGCAGTGTTGCTTGGGAGAACTGTGCTATGAACTGGCTTGCTTTTGCCATGTCACTTGGAAGACTGCAGAAGAAAGAGGGTGATAAAAAGGCAGAATGGCAGCCAAAAAGGGGAAAGAAGAGCTCTTGCAAATGCTGTTTGAAGCAAAGACTGTGGGAATGCAGGTGGAGAATAAAAGACAAAGCAGAGCCAGTAATTTATGAGAGAGTAGCGCTACTATGGTGCAGCAGCACTACTGGAATTGGCTTGATTTTGAAATAATTAACTAGAAATCCATTGCCTTACAAGGTCTTTGGTTTGGTTTTTTCTAAATTGGAGAGATTTTGATACAAATCAGGTAAGAGAGGCCTTTCTAAGTACACGTCTGTGTACGTGCTTGTGTGCCTCAGTGCGTTAAGGGAATGAATGAACAAATATGCTTGCTGGGCCTCAAGGGACACTTATTCAGAAATAGTAGGGAAAGGGGGAGATACACTAGTTCCCAGGGGCAGTGAGGGAGAGCTGTGCAAGATAAATAAAGGTGATACATATCCCAGACGGGAAGAGGGGGAAGGGAAGCAATCCCAGCAATTGGCTTGCTCTCATGACAGAGCACTGCAGCAAGCCTCCAGAAGCTGCAACCTGATGTAGGCTGAGCTGTAAGCACAGTGAATTACTTCGTATACATGCTGAGTACCTCTTCAGCAGTGAGCACATCCTGTGGGTGAAAGCAGCAAAACCCAGAGAGGTAGTTTCCATTTGGAAAACTTGTGAGCCAAGTAGCAAACTGTGGTGACACAGCTGAAAGGGTTCAGTGGGTTTGTTTTTCAAAGACCTTATCCTCATATGGCTTGTGAGTGTGACCGAGAAATGGATCTGTAGCAGGGAGAAGTGCATTTCCAACAGATAAAACTGAATGCTAAGTCTTCTCCAAACCAAAGGTAGCAAGTTACTTAGTCTAAAGTTGGAAACGGGGGAAGGAGAACCTCTGTGCTGTCCTCTGCAGTGAAGGGGCGAGTTCATATAGGTGATGCCTGAATAAACCTGATCCTGTGGTAGGAATACTGAGCTTCCCAAGTGAGAAAGCTCTAGGGGCTGGTCTTAGATAAAGCATCTGATACGATTTTTCTTGAAACCTTACCTGGAAAAACAATCTCAAGGTAAGCTGAATATTTGCATAATGCTCTTTGGAAATTGCATTGAAACTGGTCACTGGGGATAGCAATGTAGCAGCAGGGGAAGACTCTTAGGCCCTAACTTACCCTCTCTCTTAATAATCTGACCAAAGTATCAATGCTGCATGTAGACTACCTGGAGACTACTGAAGCTGGAATTTAATAAAGGCAGATAGCTGAAACATGAGTTAGAAACAGCTTCAGCCTTGAGAAAGTGCCCCAGAAGTAACTGGAAACTCAGACACATAGCACGTAAATGAGACCTAGTGGATCTGGCACACTGGAAAAGTCCAGGCTATGTACCAGGGCTCTTCACTGGCTGCTGGGCAAGCACAAAACCAAGACAGGTCTCTCTGTCAAAACAGGACAGGAGCTGATTAATGTGTACAGGCAGAGAAAGTAAAATCAGCAGGGCTGCGGAAGTGGGCAGGTAGTGACCGTCCCAGCATCATCACTTCATTTAATGTGGCCAATGGGAAGCTTTGCTCAGAAATTTTGGGGTGTATAAGGAAACTGAGGGTGTTTGTGACTGCTTCCTCCACACTTGTGGGAAGCTGCCTTCTTTCTCTCCCAGGTGGTAGAGGCGGTGCTGGTGGAAGACTGCAATTAGATTTGACTTGGAGCAGAATGGCACAGAGGGGGCAGAACTCCTCACTCCAAGGCATGATTACAGGGTAGGCAATTAATCTGAAAGAGTGCAGTGCTGGCAACAGGAGAGGCCCTGAAGGGCACCCGTGTCTATCCACTGAAGCTGTAGAAGGATTTTCATTGATGCATCTGTCTGTACCCTCTACCTGGCTTCCCTGTCTTGTATTTTGGAACGGGACACTGTGTTGCATTTTGCTCTTGGCTCAGCAGTGGTAAATTGGTGAGAAACCCGAAGCACAAGAGCAGCAGTGCTGGAAGGGCCAGCTGTGATGGGGAGCGGGATAAAAAGGAATAATTTTGTTAATTCTGGCTGTGCTGGTATGTAATGTCAGAAAGCAAACTGTAGCTTGTCCTTGTGTCTGCCATCTGTTTCAGAGGGACCAGTGAAGAGATGGAGCAAGCACAGCCCTAGATGGGCATTTGCCTGTGCCTGTGACTTCCTGACAGGGTCTGCAGTGTCTCCAAGTTGTGTATTGATGAGATGGAATGAGGAGAGTTGATGTGTGGTGCAGGGAGTTCATCTGGTGGCATTACTGTGCTTAGGCCTGTAGGATGCCTGTGACAGGAATGGTGTCTTATTTTCTCAACAATTTGGGACATGGAGTAATATATGAGGCTGAGCAAAGAGAAACTAGATGGACTAGTTGGGAATGCTTTCTGCTACAGGAGGATGTGTTGGGGTTGGCGTGTGCTGGGAACACTTCCCTTCAGCTAGGTGGAAACAGCCCCATTAGTTAATGTGCAGTGTCTGTGCCTGCCTTGGGGTTGTGCTAACTTGTTTCTGTTTCTTTGTCAGTTGGATAACACAGAGTCTAGGTCCCCAGTCAGGATGAGCCTTCAGTCTATGTTTTCTTGTACAGTCAGAGAAGGAGGCCTCATTTTTGCAGTCCTTTTAAAGTCAGGATACAAGTAATATTGAAGGCTGTGATCGTCCAATATTAGAGAGGAACAAAATGTCTTCACGTCTCCGTTCTCTGCTCATTCAGGATCTTATGTGGTTCCCATAGGTATCTCTGTGGGAGAGAAGAGGAGCTCTGGGTAATAGCAAAGTTCTGGAGCTGTAGGGCCAGGACTTAGAGCTTTTTGTGCAGGGGCTGGCTGGGCCCCTTGCTTAGATCTGTTAGATCCCTGCCTTTACACGCACATTTTTTCCCCCAGGCATTTCTCTGGTAGGAGGCACAGCCTGCAGGGTGACAAAGGAGATGGAGTTGAGTGCTAAGCTCTTAGCTGGCAAGAAGCCATCCCGATCTTGGCGTGTGCAAGGGGCAACGGGATGGAAAAGTTGGGGAGGAAAAGCAGCTGTCGTCTTCTAGCACTGTAGTTCTTGCTGTGCCCACGAGGTGGGGGAAGCTCCTCGCTGGATAGGCAGTCACGGGGCGGGGGCTCGCCCATCCCCTCCAGGCCTGTGTGACTTCGACCTGTCACCACTGCTGAGAGGGAATATTGAAGGGACTTGGTTTGGGCAAGTACTGGGGAGCAGGTGGAAGGATGAGCTGTACAAGCAACAGTGCTCTGATGAGATGTGATGTAAGAATATGCTCTGAGTTTCCATGCCTACAGGTCATACAGCAGCAGCTTACCAGTGAAACTGTTGTTCCTGCTGCCAGAAAGTGTTCCTGTCTCTGGTGCATGAACCAGGGCAGCTTTTGGCACCAGAAGAGCTTAAAAGTATTGTTCCCCTGGCCTGGCTCTTGGGGAGGGCTGGCACAGAGCAGTTGAACAGGTGCTATTCTTGCTCTGGTCCAGTGCTAGTTTTCAAACAAGTGTGGTGTTCAAAAGGACAAGTCAATCTCTTCTTTGGAGGTGCAGTTAAATTTGACTTGAATTCCAACTGGCCTCATCTCTGGCTTTAAACACTGGATCTTGCTCCCACAGCACAGTAAGGATGAATGACTTGCTTTTGACCCTAGTTAAAAATCAGATCTCCAAATTTCTCATATTTAGCAAAGACAGCTCCATCAGACCATTCTAACCAACCTCCATCTGTGTTCCTCAAGACCTCCTTCTACCATGCTTTTCAGAGGTGATTCTCATTACATGTTAACTCTGCCTCTTCCCCCTCATCTTGTGCTCATTTGGTAGAGGATCTGGTACAATCCCTATGTAATTTTGGGTGCTGTCTCAGCACTGACAGCCCCAAGTGCCTAGGATGATGCTAGGTTCTTTGGCTGACAGTGGAGGGTTGTGCACATTGAGTGATGATGACCAAGGGGGCCTTTGGAGACCATGAACTGCAACCCTGAAACATGCCTGAGAAGTAGCAGCTTGTCCCTGAGGAAAGCATGTGTCAACAGGGGCACAGCCTAGGGAGACATGAGCTGCCCAAAAATGCTATAGACAGTGTCCTGTGCCTGTCTTGGGGCTATGCTGGAACTATCAGTAGTTTGTAAGTGTGTACTTGTGCTTGTCCCTGGTGTTGGGGGTAAATGTGTCATGGTACTGCCAGTGAGTGCTTGGCCTGAAGTGAGCAGTGCCCAGTTTGAGATCTGGCTGCACCTTGGCTGCCTCTCTGACCCTGTTTGTTTTCTTTCTCCCCACCACCGCAGGCTCGGGCCCAAGCGGAGGCCCTCCACATTGGGGATGTACACTTTTCTGTCAAGCCTGGTTCTAGTACCTCCTCTCCCAAACTCCACTCCAGTGCCGCGGTGCACCGGCTCAAGAAAGACATCCGGCGATGCCACCGCATGTCCCGGCGCCCTCTGCCCCGTCCAGACCCCCAGAACGGCGGGAGCGTGGGTGGCGGGGCTGGCATTCGTCCTCCTGTCTCGCCCTTCTCGGAGACCGTCCGCATCATCAACCGTAAGGTGAAACCCCGCGAGCCCAAACGCAGCCGCATCATCCTCAACCTCAAAGTCATTGACAAAGGTGGGAAGCCAGCCAATGGGGCTGGGGGCCTGGCTCGGCCCAAGATCCCATCCCGAAACCGTGTCATTGGCAAGAGCAAAAAGTTCAGCGAGAGTGTCCTCCGCACCCAGATCCGCCACATGAAGTTTGGCACCTTTTCGCTCTACAATAAGCCGTCTGCTGCACCTACCCCCTCTCTGGAGGGCAAGGGGGAGGCTGAAGGCTCCCAGGCAGCCTCCTGTGGGCTCATTATGGGCTCCACCCCCTATGATGCCCCCAGCTCCAGCTCCTCTGGCTGCCCATCACCCGCTCCCCACTCCTCCTCTGACCCCGATGATTCCCCTCCGAAGCTGCTCCCTGAGACCCTCAGCCCAGCCATCCCCGACTGGCGTGAGTCGGAGGTCCTCGACCTCTCAATCCCACCTGAGTCGGCTGCCACCAGCAAGCGTTCTCCCTCGGGAGGGTGCAGTGGGGGGCAGACGCCCTCCTTGTCCCTCTCCTCTTCTGACCCAGAGCAGGAGGCTGGCGACTGGCGTCCTGAGATGTCCCCTTGCTCTAATGTGGTGGTCACAGATGTCACCAGCAACCTCCTCACTGTAACCATCAAGGAGTTCTGCAATGCAGAGGATTTTGAGAAGGTGGCGGCGGGTGGTGGTGGAGGAGGCAGCAAGTGAGCAGCCAGGTCCCCCCGCTCCAGGGGTGTGGGGGGAGCTATACCTGAGAGAAGTCGTGGTGCGAATGGCTGTCCTTAGTTCTCTCCTTCTCCCCTTGACTGTCCCTCTGCCCTCACTGCCACCCTTCCTCCTCCTTTCCTCCTGCCCACTTCCTCTTGCCTGGAGGCTGGAGTGTGTCAGTGGGGGTGTGAGAGCACCCACTGTTCCTAGGTGTTGGTACTGCTAGGAGGAGGCAGGGAGGGTTGTGGTGGGGCTGGGGAGTGGTTGTTTGTCCTTGAATGTGGTGTTGTCCAACGGGAGGTGGAGCCTTTGGGGCTGAGGGATGAGTGAGCATGTGTCTGTGTGCCTGTGTGCAGGTGGTGAGGAAGGTGCTGCTCTTCCTCATTCCCTTCCATCTTTGACAAAAACTGAAGAGGAGCTCCAAACCCTTGAGGGGAGGATGTAAGAGGATTGGAGCCCTTGCCTATGCCCTCCAGATCTTCTCCCACAAATGTGCATGCAGACTCTTCCATTCTTATGTTTCCCTGCGCCATGACTACTATCCTGCCATCCTTCCCCTTTTGGCCTGCGGCCTGGATCTGCCCTCTCCTCTACTGTCCTTGTGGCAGTTGCTGATCCAGATGCCCCCAGAGTGAGGGGGAGAAGGACAGGTGAAATGTCATGCCTGGAAGGTGCTTGAGACAAAGCTGGGGTGGTGGGGGGTCCCCCAAGCAGCCTACACCCCATATTGGCTTCCCATTTCCTTTGACTATTGGTGCTACCTTGACAGTTGTATGGGCGCTTTCAGGTGCCCTGATCCCTGCTCTTCTCCTGCATCTTCCAACTGTTCAGCTCTGCAGGAGAAAGGGAAGAAAAAAGGAGTCTGCTTCCAGCCCAGATCTTCCTCCTGATGTTCATCACTTGCACTTGTTTGGGGGAGAGGGACATGAAATTCCTTTCCCTGGTCTTTCTGTGGTGGAAGCGGGAGTGGGCTGTGCATCCATCCCTCAGTCTGTGGGAAGATAATGCCAACAGCGTGATGCTGCCCCAGCCGCATGAGGCTGGTCTCCTGCCTTGTGCGTAAGCTTCCCCCAGCCCTCTTTGCTTCCACTTGCTCCTTCCAAAGGAGGGAGGGGTGGATGCTAAGGCAGGTCGTTTGTTCTTCCTGCTTGCTTTTGCCTCTCCTGCTCTCCCCTCCTTGTGGTGGGTGGCCTGGAAGAGGTTTCCCCTCTGTCTTTTCAGCATCTGAAACAGCCCTTACAACTGTCAACCAAAGGTGCTCATAAGAAATACCTGTCTCTCTCACAGTGTATGCGTGTGCGCTGGATCTCTTCCCCTAAGGCTCCTGTGAGCTGATCCATAAAGTCCTTCTCTTCACCCCTAGCAAGTAGGAGGGAGCAAGACCACAGCTTGCTGTTCTTTATCCACAGCTCCCTCTTTTCCCTGACCAGCTTTGTTCACATCCAAAATAAGATCTATTTTTTGCCTGCCATTTCTGGCTTGCTCCGTTTCTGTGTGGGTCCTAAGCTTCACAGTGAGAAGCTGTTCCTTTGCTCTCCTTTCTTCCTCTACTCGCACAGGACTGAGCCTGTAGAGACAAGGAAAAGAGGTGCTGATCAACTGGTGGGAGAACCCCACCCTCTCAGCCCTGTCCCTGGATGGGGCAGAGGGGTATCACTTCTACAAAACATGCTGCAGAGGTGAAAAGGGTGGAAAAAATTCCTCATGCCAGAGCTCATTTACTTACAAACCTGCACTGGGCAGGTGAACACAAGTGGAATTGGCCCCTCTGGTGCTTTCACACAAGGATGTTCAGGAGCTGCTGGCTCCAAGGAGTGCTCTCCTGCAGTAGTGATTTTGTGGTTGCAGTGATCTGAGGATAGAAGGGAGGCAATTTGTGGGAGGGAAGTAATATTTGTCTGCCCAAGGGACATTGTCAGGGTGGTAGAGGGATAGACCGGCTTCTGACCTTAATTAGGGCTTTTGTGCCCAGAGCTTGTCTATTTCCTGCCTCCAGCGCCTGGATTGGTGTAATAAAATCTTTGCTGCCCTCCCCACAAACCTTGCCTTGCAGTGGGTGGCATTCCAAGCTGTGGGAAATGGTGAATTCACACCAGTTGCGGTTGGGTGTCTGTGCAGACAGTCTGAGGGGGATTCCAGGTGCTGTTAGCACCACCCTTGGTACACCTCTTTCTTTTTCCTTCCTTGGTTAAAGAGCTTAGTGGACTCTTCGGGGATGTGCTTTCATTCACAGCTGAAGCTAGGGGCAGGGAGAAAGAGACTTCCCTGATCCATTCACCAAGCTAAGGCTTTCTATAACTTGTTGGACTTGTGCGCGTGTCTGTATTAATACCTGCTTGTATTTTTTGTGGGTGTTTTTTTTTTGTTTGGGTTTTTTTTTTGCGCATCTTTCCTGTGCCTGGCTCACCCAGGGATCCCTTATGTTAGCATAGCCTATCCATTTGACTGCAGCTTCAAAGATGAGCAGTTTGTAGGCATAGGGAACAGCTCTTTCTTAGGAAAATAGTGAGGAGATTCTTCTCTTTTTCCTCCCCCTTCTGAATAAGAACTAATCTGTGGCTGTGAGATAAGAGGAGCTGCTTTGTGGGGTGGATGCAAACCGGCCAGTCACTTTAGGTTGTTAAGTTACTGTTTGGTGTGTATGTGGTGGTGTGATTTGTTTTGTGGTATCAAGGTTCTGAAAAAAATGTTGAAGCGTTTAAGTGGGAGATAAAAGGGAACTTTAATAGGAAACTCTTGATGTGTTTTGGCCAAGATGTGTTGCTTGGCAGAATTCTTTTCCCCAGTGTCTCTTGTATGGTGTTCTTTGGGGGCAAGGGGCAGGAATTGTTTAATTGAAGGGGTTTTGCCTTTCTCCAGAGTGGCAAGCAAGGGAACTGTCTGTGAAGAGCAAAACAGTGGGTCATTGTAGGGATGCTCCGCAAGGACCTTCTTCCTGCGGTGAGGAGATGAGGGGACTTGTGGAAGCAGAGAAACTCATGCAGTAGATCCTCTTTGTGGAGGAAGAAAGGAGTATGATCCGGCTTGCAGACACAGCTCACCTGCTTGTGTGACAAATCCCTCCCTGGGTGGGTCACCAGGTGGGAACCAAACCCTGAACCTCTGGATCCGAAATGAGGATCCTGTGCTGTTTTGAGTTAGAGGTTTGCTAACTTGAATGCAGCAGTCACCTCAAGGTCCCTCAGGTGGACAAGACACTTGAGGCTGACTAAGCTACCTTCGTATTCACATGGGCTACGCTGCTCCTTCTGAATTTTTGCCCTTGCTCCTTAATGGAGGTAGGAAAAAAGATTCATCTATGCCTTTTAAAAATGGGCGTGGAATTGAGGAAGGAGTTTATTTGAAAGTATCCCCTTCCTTTCCCCATAACCCTTAGAAAAAAAAATCAACAAAAACAGGGAAATATTCTCTGTGTCTGTGCCATGTTTGTTCTCGTCGTCGTGTTTTTAGAGGAGATTTTATGATGGAGTGGAAAAAGTGAAATGATTAGTTTTGCATAAAAAAAGAAAAGTTTTAAAAAAAATTTCTATGGGGAGAAAGCGAGAGAGAGTTTAAAAATGAATAATAAATGCAGTGATTGCACAAACTAGTGGTATTAGATGGTCCTTAGAGAAAAGAGTATTTTGTAGTATCGAAGCATGTGTGTCTGGGATGGTGTTTGGCTTGCTTGAACTGGAGGGAAAGGCATTCTAGGACTAAGCAGCGATCTCTGAGCTGAAAAGGCAAGTTGCATGTTGGAGGAACCCTGTCTACAAACCTTTCCCGTCCTTGCCTCCCAAGTGTTGGAGTGAGTTCCCTTCCTCCCATACCTCTCCTGTGAGCTAAGGTGGCGTCTCCAAGTGGTTTTCTGGTTGAGCACCCCTCAGAGATGGCCGGTCTTGTTCTGCCAGAACATGGATCAGGCCGTCAACATGGAAACAGTTGATTTACTTTGCATGCACAGCAAGCTGCTAACGTTTGGGGTTGGCATGTACCTTTCCTGCCAAGTTGCTGTCTCTTCTCTTTTCCATCCCCTATATCCAAGCAGAATTGATCATGGTGGGCTTATTTCCTTGGAAGCAGATATGCCTCCCCTCCGTAGGGTTTCTTAACTTCTTCCAGTATCAGGTGGGGGGTGGCATTTTTCTCTATAGAACTCACCACATCAGGACAGAACTGAGTCCCATTGGTGTGTATTCCAGCACCCCTTCTCTGGCAGTGGCCAGATCTTTAGAGGCAGACGAGAGAGCTGCCTTGTGTGCTCTGATCGTATTGCTGAGGGTCATGCACCCTCTTCTTGAGGGCAGCAAATGCTGGAAGTTTTTAGGGTGGAGAGGGGAGAGGAACACCCTGACAGGACTGTACTCAAGTAGGGCAGCCTTGTGCTCCAGCTTCCTTTGGGTGGTGGGGAAGAGTTGCCTGAATATTTCTTCAGAGCAAGGAGGCAGCTCTTGTGTGCTGGCTTCTCTGTCCAAGATGTCTCTGCTGGTGTTCATCTGGTGTGTGGGAGTGACTGCAGGGAAGAGGGAAACCACCAGATGTTGGTGTCTGAACAGAAGATGGCAGGCAGGGACACTTGAACAGCTTTTCTTGTCTGGACTTCTCTGGTGCCCTTTGCAGTGGCAGATGACTGATGTCTCGATGCTTCCCATAGCCTGGGCTGCACTTGGGAACCTCTCTCTGCCCATCAAACTCTGTCAGTGCTTCCCATGGCTTTCAACTTGGAACAGAAATCTCCTGTCTTGTGCTCTCTTCTCAGTGAGCAGCATGGGACTGGAGGGGCATGAAGCTAATGAGATGCAAGCTCCTCTGGGGATGAAAAACAGAAATAGTGTGGTGAGCAGGCCCAGCTGTGGTGAGCCACTGCTTAAATTCTGTTTTCAAAAGAGAAAGGGAGCATTTCTCTGTGTCTCCCCTTACTGAAGTTCCCAGGGAGATTTTGTGAAATAAACAAAAGAAAAAAAGAAAAAAAATTACAACCACAATCCTGCTTTTTACCAGGTAGGAGCTGTCTCTGAGCTGAGTCTTCCTAGGGATATCACTCCCTTCTCTAACCCCTCTTTGTAGAGGAGGCTTCAGCAGCTCCCAGCGTTTGGAGATTATCACCTTCCTGGGGACTTCCTGGCAGAAAGAGGTTGCCATGCTTGAAGGATGGTGTCCCAAGTTCCCCACACTTCTGCCCACCCCAGGCTGTGGCATTAGTGGGGCTGCTCAGGAGCATGTCCTTCTTCCCAGGGAGATGTAACAAACCTGGAGCGTGTGTTTGGCTACGTGCTTATTTTCCCTTTTGCTTCCTTCCCACCTTCTGACAAGACTTCTTCCTCCTTGCCTGGCACATCCTTTTACTCCAATGTCGCTTGCTTTTGCTGCATTTTTCAATTGCCCAATAATCACGCAAGAGCTGGGATCTTATTTAGTTCTTATATATAAATATATGAATATAAAAAGCCTCTCCCCTCTTTCTCCCCATCTCACCCACCACCCTGTGTGCAGCCTCCCTGATCTCTGCTCTGAAGGCGATCTGCTACAGAGGGTTAATTTGGGGTCGGGGATTCGGTGCCTCCTGAGTTCTCTTCCTTCTTGGCTTGCTGTGGCTTTTCTGCCAGCTGTGTCACTGCCCTGTGCTTCTGTCTCCCTCATGCCAAGGTGAGGGGGGTAGAGGGGACCATCCTGCTGAGGGTGCTGGCAGCCCAACTCTTGAGGCATTTGCACAGAGATGGAGTACTCAGTGTTGCTTCAGAAATCCCCTGCTCCCTGTCTGTGCTTCCTTCCCCAGGTAACTCCAGGAAGTATCTTCATTTCACCAATGCTTTGAGGTTGAGAAAATAGGTGTCGCTATTTTCTTTTTTTACTTCTATTTTTGAGATCCTTCCCCAGAGTGCAATGTGTATGGTTTCTTTTTGGAGGTGTAGATGGCAGGAAATGTTGGAGTCTGTCTCCATCCTCACCTTTGCCTTTCCATCCTCTGCTGCTCTCACATTTTGCTGTTGCCCTGTGTCAGACTGATGTGGTTGGAGATATTTGCACCCTTGTCTGTGCAGGGTCAGTCGTGGCAGCAGGGGCTTCTCCAGTGTTCTGTGTGGTGCATTCTGAGGTGCCCTGTGTCCCACCTGCCTCACCTGTAAGCAGGCAGCAGGGCCCTGAGTTCTTTCTTCCCTTCTCTAAATTTCTCCTTCCAGGAGTGAAGGGAGATAGTCAGTTGCCCTTCCTGTGGTGGTTGGCTGCCTCTGCCAGCCCTTCTGTCCATTCCATCTTCTCTGTGGTGGGAAACAAAACGATTCCAGGGCCATCCAAAAGCACAGTCCTTGGGGTGAGGATCCTTCCACCCCAGGTGAGCTCTGTGCTTTGAGCCCACCCCCTCCAGGCACTGGGATGGAGGAGCGGGATGCCCTCTGCGCCCCTGGGCTTAAGTGGAGCTGGGAGGTGGGCAGCAAGCAGCGTGCTGTGGCACAGGGAAGAAGTAAGGTGACAGAACTGCAGCAAGATGCAGTCAGAGTGATGCCATCTTCTGCAACAGTTCAGATAATGGGTCTGCTGGGAGGAAAGGGGCATGGTGGGACATGCAGGCCAAGTGGTAATTCCCATTGCAGGGCCCTGGTTCTTTACTTCATTCCTGGCTCAGCTGAGCACTTAAAACTCACACTAAACCTCTGGAACACAGCTGGGTGGATCAAAATGCTTGGTGGGGCTTCAGGCCCTTGTAGGACTAGTGGAGCTTTTCCAAGCTCCCAAGCAGCCCCCCAGCTGGCCCCTGCTCTCTAGGGATGCTGAGGGTTTCCCTCTGGGCAGAGCAGCAGGTCAGTGCTCTTGCACAGGTAGGTTGCTCTTCAGCTGCCCTGGAGG
The DNA here is from genome assembly GCA_013397175.1 of Platysteira castanea. Classification (NCBI taxonomy): domain Eukaryota; kingdom Metazoa; phylum Chordata; class Aves; order Passeriformes; genus Platysteira; species Platysteira castanea. The sequence goes on from VYXC01012880.1 coordinate 1,131,763, forward strand.
GAGCCTACTGCTTCCAGCCCCCAGCTGCAAAGCAGGGGCAGAATCTTAGGTCAAGTTCTCAAACAGAACAAAAAAATTATTCGTTGTGATGACTTTTTTTAGAAAAGAGTTGTCATGCCTGCACCTCCCCCAAGCAAATCAACTTAGTGTGCTGTCCTCCTTCCTCTTCTCCCCTGTGCCATTAAGCCTTGTGCACTCCCTAAGACTAGAGGAGACTCTCTACTTTGGGATTTTTTCCCCCCGTTTGTTTTCTTTTTGCATAGAAAGTTGTCTGCTGGTGGTGGAGGACAGGGGCCTGCTTCATCTGTTCCTTCCTTTCACCTTCCCCTGTGCCAAGCTTAGGTTCAAATGCTGCAGATTCCTGCAAACACTGAACTTGGAGCAGGCAAGTGACCCCACTGAGTTCTGTGGTACTTGGATGCTTCAGATTCTGCCTGTGCTTGAGCTTTGGCAGCATCAGAGCCCTTCCTTTCTCTTGGAGAAGGTCAGCCCTAACTCTAAAGAGTTCTGATAGTTCTGGTGCAACCCATCTGTCTCTTCATTTCCCCTCACTTGGCATACAGAGTGAAGGTGGTATTTTTTTTAATTTAAAATAAACCTTAATATGTATCTTGTAATTTTTTTTATTTTGAAAAAAAAAATGCATTTAAGGATTGTGCACGGATGAATTGTATATCTATATATTATTTTTTTGTCTTGCAATTTTCATTTTAAATATAGTGTTTGTTCTGTTTTGTTTTGTTTTTTAATCCAGTTCCCAGCTGGCTAAACTCTGTCTAGAGTGGATGGGTGGGAGGCAGAGCCATTGGAGGGGTGATTGAATCACCCCTTCCCTTGGTGCTTCCCACAAGAAACTGGTTTGCTCCAGGTTTGGGGGTGGGGGTTGTGCTAATTACTCTTGTATTCTTGTACATTTTGTTCTTTCTGCTGCTCTTGAATATTGTATCAATGCCAGAAATGGGGAGTTAAAAATTAAAACAAAAAATTAACCCCAATAAATTGTTACATTCCAAAACCTGTTGTTGTTTTCCTTGAGCGGGCTGTGACTCGTGGAGCTTGGGAGCTGGGCTACGGAAATGCCTACCCTGAGCCAGCATGGGTCAGCTCTGCAAACACAGGCACCTGGTACCTTCTTGGGCACCATGGATCAGTCCTGCTTTGATCTTTGGACTTTTCTTGCCACAGAGAAGCTCTGACAGAAGACAAGGGGGTATTCTGGAATGTTAAGGGAAGAGGAATCATTTCAGAAGGCCAAGCTGTAGCAAGTGGAACCTGAACCCCCTTTTCCCAAATGCTTTGGAGAATCTCCCATGGGTCTCCCATATTTTCTTTCATTCTTTTCTTTTAAGAATTAAATTAGGTCTGAGTACAGCCTAGCACTGGGTGGCTGAAAAATGCTTTAAGCTTTTCCCAGCTCCAGAACATGTGCTTAAGTGCACTTTATGACAAGCTAATCTAAGAAATATGGTGAAAAGTCCTCTTCCTGTGTGTAATTGAAGCCCCAGATTCACTCCATCACTCTCTAGCCTGTAGCAGCTCCATAAAAAGGCTCAGCCAACCTTCTAGGGGGGAAGTGCTCGTAGTGGGAGATGCAGTGGGGCAAGTGAGTGAGATTTGGACACAGATGCCCTTCAGGCAAGCAGGAGAGAAGGGCAGGAAGGCAGCACTGCTGAGTGCTGGGAAAGGGCAGTGTCTGGGCACACCTCCAACCAACACACCCTCAGCGCTGCCCTTCAGAAGCATGTGGTGTGGTCTTACCTGGAGGGGAGAGATTGGGCGTTCCTTGGAGAGAGTTGCTGCCTTGAGATACTTCTGGAGTGTCTGAGTTTTGGGAAGTCACAGCAGAGCCTACTCCATTGGTGACATGGCTGGCAGCAGGGAACGCTGCCCACCAAAGCCAGGACAGCCACGGTGTTATTCATGTCATGCCATCAGGCTCACCTTGCCTCTGCTGCGTGCCGAAACACTCGCAAGGCCAGCACTCCCTCCTCCCTTGTCCTTGCCTCCTGGTTTTGCTCAGGAGCCAGGGGGATTTTGGCTGGATTTGAGAACACCAAGTGAAGCCAACTCTCACGCATCCTTTCTGGAGTAGGAGGAAGGCTGGAGAGACAGACCCCAGCCTGACTGGACACATCCAATGAGGTCCTGTACTAGCACACTGGTGCAGGCAGACCTGGTAACCAGGGCAAGGTGATGCAAGTCACATCTGCAGGGCTGAGAAACCTGGAAATGAAAGAAGCCAGGATTTCCATGCTATGTAGAACCTGCCGATCCCCAGGCACCATCAACTGAAGGCTCCCAGTCTGAGATGGTGGAGCTGAGTCCATGGAATGGCAGTGGCAGAAGAGCCTGTTCCCCTCCTTAGGGTGGCCCTGGGGATGCTCCTCAGCTGGCTGATAACCCGGGAGGAGGGAATCCCCCACCTCAGAGGCATCAGCTTACCCTTCCCTGGGAAAAGGTTTCTTCCCTTCCCTCACCCCACCACCATGCTGGCCTCAGCATCATAAATGGGCCAGGGTTTCATGCTGGCTGGGATGGAGCTGCCTGGTCCCTGTGGGAAGGGGTTGGATGCAGGGCAGCCTTGGAGCAGTGGGTGTCCTTCTCCTCAAGCCAGCAGTCCATCCAAAGTGTCCCTCTCACCCAGAGGGCACAGCAGGGTGGACCCTTGTCCCACCTTGCCCTGCCTGCAGCCACTCCTTGGGGACAGCTGCTAGCCCCAGACACCATTTGGGTGTTAATCAGATGGAAGAAAATCCCTTAATTGCTCACTCCCAGTCCCTATGGGCTGAATCCATGAGCTCTTGTTAAACTAGCTTCTGTCACCAATCCTGTTCAAAAGAGGAACCAAAAGCTCCCCAAAGCCCCACATTGCCTTCCCCCACCCTGTCACGCACAGGAGGGCAGGGTTTCGGCAGGACCGCATCCTTGCAGGGCCGGCTGCCCACTGAGCATCTCTGAATTGTTATTCCTGGGACAGGGAGGCTGCTCTGGCTACTCACCAGTCTGAGTCATCACCCCCTGTGAAAATCTATTTTAGGCACCTCTTTGTCTCTGGGAAGAAGTTGTGGTCCCTGCTGGGGACCACAGAGGGACAGGTCGGGACCGTGGGAGTGGTGAGCCGTGCCCCGATGCGATACCCAACTCCATCGCACCGTACCCCGATGCGATACTCACCCAGCATGGGTGAGTGGGGCTGGGCTGGTGCAGAGGGGCTCACCCTCCCCTCACTGCCAGAGCGGCATCAGCCAGAGGTATAAACCTTGCCACCACGATCCTGCAGCCTTTGGTAATAAAATCTGGATGTTCAGGATAGTGCGAAGTCCCCAGCACAGCATCACTTCTCCTGGCAAGAAGCTTTGTAGAAGCATACGGCACTTTTTCCCCAGGGTTGGAGATAAAGGATACCCCTCCCACCCTGACCTGCACACTGTGGGGTAGGGTGGGATGGTCCAGCACTCACATGAGTTCCCTTCAAATCCACTCACGCCTGGCTGCTGCCAGGGTGGCCATGCAGCAGGCAGGGGGTGACACAGCAGGGTCTAATCCCCTGCCACTGTTAGCAAGGGACAGGTTGGAGGCAGGTGGCCTCCCTTCATGTCACAGGGCGCAGGCTTCTGTTTCCTCTGTGTCCCACACCAGTACCCCCTTGTCCCAGCACACCAAGCACTCACCCTCCCAGAGCACTCACTGGCCTCACCACCAGGGCCAGATGCCTGTTGCTTCGGCTTTCTTCACATCCACCTGCTCAGCCTGCTCCCTGTCCACCTCCACTTTTCCTCCTCATCATTCCCTTCATCTCTCCCTCTTCCTTGAACCACCCCATCTGTCTTCCTCTCCTCCGCTCCACAGCCTTACACCACCACAAGTCAGGCAGGCTTCTTGCTGGCTCCAGGGTGAGGGTTTTGAGGGGCCGGGGTGCAATGCACTCTGTGAAGAGAAAGGGTGACTGTACCCTGTCAACAGCATTCCCCTCCCTGGTCCCACAGAGCCAAATTTGAGGAGTCTTTGTAGCTCTGGCTCCCTTGCTATCCACTCAAATATGCCTGGGGGGAAAGAAGATGCATTTTTTACTATTGTTTCATATGCAGTACTGGGACTGTTTTAAACACACATGCTCCTGCTTCTCTGCCGGCTAGGAAGGATTTCCTGCCATCACTGAGTAGAGCTTGAGATTGATTTTGTTCGTTTTCCCTCTTCTGCTCTTTTCTCAGCAGAGCTGTGTCGCCAAGGCCCCACTGTGCCTGGGGAACAGGAGAGGGCATGGCACAGCGTCTCTTAGAGCAAGGAGAAAGTGGTTGTCTCAAGTAGCTCGTTTATGAGCAGTTCAGACTAGAGCGATGGTGGGGAAGATTAAACGCGTGTGTTTATTTCCCAAATGGATAACATGGGCGTGCGGGGCAGAGGGTGAGGCATCCCATGGCAGCTCCCTGCAACAGTTCTGTCTGAGGTGGGAGAGCAAGACAGCCAGGAAGTTTGCTAGTTTAATTTTTAGGAGAAAGGCAAGGATGAAAAAGCCCAAAAGACCATCACAGGGAATGACTGATTACGAGGCTCTCACCCTCGGCGTATCAAGAGGCCCTTTACTTCCAGCCTAGGCATCTCGCAGGGGGAAAATCCTCCCTTGGGCTGTGCCAGAGCAGCATCCTCTCGCCAGAGGCTCCCGCCTGGCTGACTTCAGCGAGCCCGAGTCAGGGCTGGCCCCGTCCCCGGATGCCCCCAGGGTGCCCTCCCTCAACCTTCCCGTCCTCTTGCCCGCTCGCCCCCCCACCGCCCGGACCGTCGCCCTTGCAGCCCGGGGAGGGTGCTCAGCGGGAAGGGGGGGTGACAGAGAGGGGCAC